>QRFJ01000676.1:436145-577987 GCA_006176705.1 Cocos nucifera | reverse complement strand
AACTGCCGATGCACCTCAGGTCAAAGAACCAGACACACTACTCAGCATCGAGTCAGTCATTGACGAGAAGGTAGACTCCTAATGACTACTCGAGGTGGTCACGCTCAGTGCCTCGTTCTCTAACGAGTACCTATACTCTCGCTCCGGATGTCTCCACACCGTAGACTCAAGACTCATCTACTAAAGAGAAGCGATTGTACACCAACCTTCCGGATCAATCACCATCCTCGTGATGATCCTATGGTCGGGAGCATTTTATGAGTTAATAATGATTATTCATGTCTTAAATTTTCAACTCTTGAAAATATGAATTATCATTACCATTAACTCAAAGGATGTATCACAGACACTAAATACACATATGTGATAGAAAATAACCCATTTTATTGATTATAGTCAAAATTATAATTTTGCCCTAGAAGTGTATTACAAGTGTCAGCCAATTCTGGCTTCTAGGGCACATATATCTAACAATCTCCCACTTATCCTAAAGCCAATTGGCTACAAGTCTAAGTCCCATCTTCTCAAGGTGGGCTTCGATCTTCTGCTGGCCCAACGCTTTGTAAGTGGGTCTGCCACATTATCTATGGAGTTGACTCTCTTGACCTCGACGTAATCCTTCTCGAGGTAATCGCGGATGAGGTGGTATCGCCGCTCAATGTGCTTGGATTTTTGGTGAGACCTCGGCTCCTTAGCAAGGGCTATGGCGCCATTGTTGTCGCAGTATAGAGGAATGGCATCTGATGGCATTACTCCAATTTTTGCAGCAAACTTCTTGTACCAGAATGCTTCCTTCGCAGCTTCTGATGCAGCGATATATTCTGCTTCCATGGTGGAATCTGCTATCACCTGTTTGCTTGGAACTCTTCCAGCTGACAGCACCACCATTGCACACAAACAGACTTCCCAGATGTCGACTTTCGATCATCTATATCGGACATGAAATCCGAGTCTGTGTATCCCTGGACTTGGAGTTCTCCATTACCAAAAGACCAACATCATATCCTTAGTTCTTCTCAAGTACTTAAGGATACATTTCACAGAAGTCCAGTGTTCTTCACCTGGATTTGACTGATATCTGCTTGTGACACTCACAGCATGGGCTATATCAGGTCGTGTACATAGCATGGCATACATGAGGCTCCCTATTGCAGAAGCATAAGGGATCTTGCTCATGCATTCTATTTTCCTCAGGTGTGCTAGGGCACATCTTCTTGGAAAGATGAATACCATGTCTGAAGGGTATTAATCCCCTCTTAGAGTTTTCCATACTAAACCTCTTTAGTACTTTCTCTATGTACATCTTCTGTGAAAGTCCTAGCATCCTATTCGGTCTATCCCTATAGACCTTAATTCCTAGAATAAAGGATGCTTCACCTAGGTCTTTCATGGAGAATTCCTTGGACAACCATAATTTGACTGTTGTCAATCATGGGAATATCATTCCCAATAAGGAGGATGTCATCCACGTACAATACGAGGAAGACAACAGCGCTCCCACTGACCTTTTTGAAGACACATGGTTCCTCTTCATTTTTGATGAAACCAAATTTTTGATCACATCATTGAAAATGAGTGTTCCAGCTCCGAGATGCTTGCTTAAGTCCATATATGGACCTTTGCAGCTTGCAAACCTTGTGATCAGTATCACTGGATGTGAAACCTAGCGGCTGTTCCATATAGATATCTTCCTCAAGATATCCATTTAAGAATGCCATTTTTCACGTCCATTTGCCATATTTCATAATCGAAATAGGCTGCAACGGCAAGCAATGTGCGGATGGATTTTAGCATAGCCACTGGGAAAAGGTATCCTGATAGTCAATGCCTTCGCGTTGACTATAACCTTTTGCCACTAGTCTAGCCTTGAATGTCTCCACATTTCCCATCTGCACCAATCTTTCTCTTGAAGATCCATTTACACCCAATAGGTACTATACCTTCTGGTGGATCTACCAAGGTCCAGACTTGGTTTGAGTGCATCGAGTCAATTTCTGACTTGCATTGCCTCTAGCCATTTCTCGGAGTCGATATCTGATATCGCCTCGTTGTAGGTTTTGGGATCATCACCATGAGCACCATTACCTATGAGGAACATTTTCTCTACTTTCCTCTGAAATAATACCTAAGTATCTTTCAGGGGATGGGAAAACTCTTTCCGATCTACGAGGTGGAGGAGGTAGTGTTCTTATTGGCTCAACCTGATTTGGTTCCAATTGGTCCTTAGCTCGTTGTACTTGTGAGACTTTCTCATCAAGCTTAATCTGCTTTCCAATGCCGCTATCTTGAATAAACTATTTTTCAAGAAAGATGGCATGTCGACTCACAATCACATTGTGGTCTTCTGGAATGTAGAAATAGTATCCTAATGACTCTTTAGGATATCCTATGAATCGAGCTCTGAAGGACCTAAACTCTAACTTGTCCGCTTGTTGTCTTTTGACATGAGCCGGACAACCCCAAATTCTGAGATGACTCAGACTTGGTTTCTTACCATGCCATATCTCATACGGTGTGGTAGGAACGGTTTTAGAGGGAAACCCTATTCAGTAGATAAATTGAAGTTAACAATGAGTGTCCCCAAAGAAAATCAGGAAGGTCTGTGAAGCTCATCATGGATCGAACCATATCCAATAGAGTCCGATTTCTCCATTCTGAAATCCCGTTGAGTTGAGGTGTTCCTGGTGGAGTCCATTGAGAGACTATGCCATTTTTCTTGAGATAGTCTAGAAATTTTTGGCTAAGGTATTCACCTCCTCGATCTGATCGAAGAACCTTAATGGATTTTTCAGTTTATTTTTCTACTTCATGTCTGAATTCTTTGAACTTTTCAAAAGCTTCAGACTTGTGTCTCATAAGATACACATACCCATACCTAGACAGATCATCGGTAAAGGTAATGAAGTAGACAAAATTGCCTCTAGCCGGCACATCAAATGGGCCGCACACATCAGTATGTACTAGGGCAAGGAGATCTGTGGCCCTCTCCCCATGTCCAACAAAAGGGAGTTTAGTCATTTTGCCTTGAAGACAAGATTCACAAGTTGGATATGACTCGGAAGTCAATGGACTCAATAGCCCATTTTTCTCCAATTTGTTGATCCTATCTTCTGCTATATGACCTAATCTCAGGTGCCATAGATATCTATCGTTTGGACTATCCCTAGGTCATTTGGCATTCACGTTTTGCTCGATAGTTAGAATAGGTACATCAATATGTAGCTGATAAAGACCATTAATAAGAAAACCATTTGCAATTTTATTTCTTTCATAAAGAATGTTACAATGGTCCTTAAAGAAGGTAATCACATAGCCTTCTTGTGCTAAGCATGAAACAGAAATCAAATTCCTGCTAGCTGCAGGCACATAATAACAGTCTTTCAAAACTAAGTCTAAACCAGATGGTAATCGAAGAGGGATATGTTCCCACGGCTACTGCAGCAACTCTTGCTCCATTACCGACGTGTAGGATCATGTCTCCATCCCTCAACCTCCTGCTATCCTCAAGACCCTGCATGGAAGTGCACAGATGAGCACTAGAACCAGAGTCAAGCACCCAACTGGATGCAGAAGAAACCGTAAGGTTAGACTCAATAACGAGCATACCTCCAGAAGGACCTTCCTTCTTGTTCTTCAGGGTGGCCAGGTAAGTAGGGCAGTTCCGCTTCCAATGGCCGTCGCTGTTGCAATGGAAATACTTTCCTTTGACATCGGCCTTTTTCTTCGGCTCTGCCTTCTTCTTCTTTGTTCCTTCCACCTTCTGCTTTTTCGTACAGACTTCTTTTTCTTTTCATAAGACTTTCTTTTGGAAGAAGTCCGTTTCATAGCAAGAACTGAGCCTTTAGAACCTTTCATAGAAAGCTCAGCGGTAACCAGCATATTCATTAATTCGGCCAAGGAATTTTGAAGTTTATGCATGTGGTAATTCATGATGAATTGCCCATATGCATCAGTCAAGGATTGCAGAATAATATCATTCTGCAGATCCAAGTCCAACTTCACACCGAGCTTCTCAAGCTCTTCCAAGTCCTTGATCATCATCAGACAGTGATCTTTTGGACTGACTGCCCATCATGCATCTTAGCCTTAAAAAGTCATTTTGTGACTTGATATTTGGCTGCACGACTCTGTTCACCAAACATCTCCTGCAGGTGAGCCAACATTTGGCGAGCAGTCCCGATATCTTCATGTTGGCGCTGGAGCTCATCAGACATCGAGCCCTAACATGTAATATCTGGCCTTATTATCTTCGTCTATCCATTTTTCCAGAGACGCTCTCTGTTCAATAGATGGATGGGCTGGTAAGGTGGGAGGGTCCTGGTCCAATACATGGGTTAACTTCTCAGAACCCAAAACTATTTTGTAGTTCCTGAGCCAATCTTTATAATTGGGTCCAGTCAGTCTATGTGTGTCCAGGATACGTGCCAATGGGTTGGATGCAGACATTTTTCTGTAGAGAGTCAAAGATTCTAGTTAGATACTGTAATTATGACTTGACCAATTTATTTAGGGATTTTATTTTTAAACAAATTAGCTCCCACTATTTTCTCGGATCCCTACACTTCCTCTATAGAGATGCAAAAATCTCCATGATTAATGATTTCTAGTGGGTGGTGCGGTCTCACCAACTGACTCATCACCTCACCTAACAGTTATTGGTGATGGGTTAGCCAATGAGTGAACAACTCTTGTTCAATGATTCTCTAATCATGGTGCACCCAAACTTGGTCTCTAATTCATGAATCTCACCGTATCCAAATATTGATCCACTCCTTAGTTAAGTCAGACCCACCATTTGCATAGACTGGGTTCCTAATTGAGTCTCTCACCGTATCCAAAATATTGAGCCCAACTCATCCTCCAGCCCATAGCATCCAATGCCTAATAGACATGGTTGCATCTTCCGGTGCAACTGAGCCACTGTATCCAGCCGAGAACAATCAACCCCGGGAAGGGCCCGCACATCTACAATGGTGGAAGACCTCAGACTTAATCTTTTCTTAGGGAGAATTGATTCAGGTCTCATTAAACTAGACTTATCATAGTCATAACAATTATGACTAACCTAGTGGCATGGGTTAGCTCGGATTATTGACCACCTCAGATCAGAACTGTGTCAACAGATATGGCCAGGTAAGTGAGACCGGTGGAAGGAATATGCCATTAACTCGTACAAGAATGCATTCAGGTCGAGTAGCTTCCAATTAAAAATCAGTCGGTCGTATGTGCCAAACTTACCTTAGACACCAAATTGTTGAGTCAGAACCAATTGGGTTAGCCTACAATCCAGACTCTAACCTCTGAGCCTAATTAGGTCTTGCTTGATCGTGACTCGATCTTGACCCAGACTTAATCCTATTAGGCTGGTCAATTTAAGCATTGTTGATCCCATCTAACCAACTCTTGATTCGGTTTGATCAACCGCTTAGACCTAATTGAGCTACCCAAGCCCGAACCCAGTATTATGAATATGTCTTAGATCTGAAATTCTCAATTTTAGACCTAATTGATATTTCATAATCTTAATTTTTAATTAAGTAGGGGTTCATAAACAAAATATGCATAATAAATCCTAGGGTTTCAGGATCTAGGATTTTGCAGAAAAGTAAGTTTTGGATTTCTGATTAAGGACGAACACGCAGCACCCCTACACATCATAAGAACACCCCATCGAATGGAGAAGAGAGGGCCTTTAAACCCTTCTTCATTCTTATGATCGGACGGCCAAGAGGAACGCCTTAATCAGGAACATGCAATACTACAAAATCAGTTTTAGATCTATATCATATATCTCATATACAAATTAGATCTAATCATGGCATATTTTGCATACATCTCATGTATCAAATCATGCATATTTTTAGATCTAAATTATCTCATAATAATCTAAAAAATTAGATTTAAATTGATCTAATCAAAATAAATTCTAATCTAGACAATTATGTAGAACTATTCTACAACTAGTCTAGACATGCATCTATCATATCTCATATGATATTTAAAATTAAATAATTTTTATTTACTATTTTTTAGATATTATTATAATTATTATAATATTAAAAAATAGTAAATAAATAGATTTAAAATATTATTTAATTAAATTAAATTAAAAACATGCAAGACTATTCTATAGAACTATTCTATTTTAGAACTAGTCATGCATATTTTCTAATCTTAGATCCAAATTATTTAATTTTAATTTTTTCTAATTTTAGATCTGATCACATCTCATGTGACATCTAAAATTATTTATTTTCTAATTAAAATAAATTTAAAATTAAATCTAAATATTTTTAGAACCTTGGCTCTGATATCAGTTGAAGGAAAATTCTGATTTTTCGGATCAGGTTCGTTCAGATTTGATCAAATCAAAAGATATATTTCAAAAATTTTTCTATTTGATCCTAATCAGATCTGAGATATTTTAGATTTAATTATTATTATTTTAAAAATAAAATAAAATCTAGATAAATTTAATTTAATTTAATTTATCTTGATATGGGTAATCCTATTACACGTTGATGATCCTATATGCAGCGGAAGGTTCTGGATCTAGCCACGCAAGTGCCTGGCCTCTATCGATATTCATTCAGATTGAATCTAGAGATCCTCTTCTTTTCTATCACATCTTCAAAAATCAGATCTGGATTTGATCTGGAGGATCTTCAAAACTCCTTTTGAAGATCAGCAGTCGTCCTTTGCAGCAGTGCAGCCTTCTAGCTTTCAGTCGTCTTTCTTTGATCTGGATTGCACCAACCAAGCTCCAAAACTCTTTTGGACGTAGAGAGGAGAGGGAGAAGGTGGGTTTGGCCTGGAGGAAGAGGGGAGAGGCAGCCTTGGGGCATGGGGTTTGAATTTTGACTCAAACTTAATTTGAGTTGGACGCAGAGTCTTATTTATAGACTGTCTGTGATCCAACTCCTCTTCTTCCCAACCAATCACAACTCTTTATGAAATCAGATCTAAATCTGATTGGTGGGAATAGAGTCCCTGGATTCCTCCTTAGAGGGTGCCTAAGATCAGTCAAAGTTGATTCTTAGGAGAACTCTAATTGAATCCAAAAAGGAGATGGAGTCCCTGTCCAATAGGGACTCCTAGGCGCCTCCAGCTTGGGCGCATGCCCCACACGCCAAGGGTGGCATGCGCCTTCTTGCTTGCCAGGTTTTGGTAGGGGGAGAGGCCCCCACCAGCTCTTCAATAGGTGTGTGACACGTGGACAAAAGTCAAAGTGTCAATGGTCAACATTTGACCAGTCAAAGGTAGACTTTTGACCAAAGTCGAAGAACAAGAAATGGCAGGTGACCAAAAATGGCAAGTAATGTCTTACAAAATAAGACAACCTTTTCTGACTTGGACAACCTCCAGTCAGACCATATGAAGGCCTCTGATTGAGCACAAACTCCTTTGGCTCAGTCAGGACAACTTATTTATGATAGTAAAAGAAGAACGTTAGGTTCAATCGAGTGCTAGCACGATTTTCCTTGAACCTAATTGAATCTCATTCAGATCAATTGAACTAGATCAGTTCAATTGATGATCACCAGATTCAAACCCTTATTTGTGTGACCCAGTTAGGTTCAGTTCTGTATGGTAATGGGATATGTCATGATCTCTATCATCGACATCATCGAAACTCCTTTCGATGGATCAGAACTCTTCTGATTCGAACAGCTAGAATGATCGATCATCTAAATCATTCTAATTGCTCCCAAAATCCACCAGTGACACCTAGCAGTATATGGTGGCAACCCATCAGAGCTGAATGCGAACCTCTTGGTGCAGCTACCTGTGTGATTAAGTTCTTCTATCTTGAGCCCCGATCAGATTAGGGTTAAGGTGAACTCGTCAAACCCTAGTTTCTGTCATATGATGTAATCATTCGATTCAAGTCCGATGTGAAAATCTAAATAGAAACTCTTTCTATTATTTCACTCTGCCATGGCCATGGGCTTCTGGACTTGATTCTCATGATCATCATAGGGCTGCTCCTCTACCACCGAGGTAGATAGATTCCATCTTGATGCAATCCAGTTCCTACAATGAACATGCTATAGCCAACATACACCTCAGGGTTCCATATGGCTAGGAGATCGAGTAATGGTGTAGTCAAACTATAACACCCTCAAGGTGAACTGCCGATGCACCTCAGGTCAAAGAACCAGACACACTACTGCAGCATCGAGTCAGTCATTGATGAGAAGGTAGACTTCCTAATGACTACTCGAGGTGGTCACGCTCAGTGCCCTCATTCTCTAACGAGTACCTGTACTCTCGCTCCGGTGTCTCCACACCATAGACTCAAGACTCATCTACTAAAGAGAAGCGATTGTACACCAACCTTTCGGATCAATCACCATCCTCGTGATGATCCTATGGTTGGGAGCATTTTATGAGTTAATAATGATTATTCATGTCTTAAATTTTCAACTTTTGAAAATATGAATTATCATTATCATTAACTCAAAGGATGTATCACAGACACTAAATACACATATGTGATAGAAAATAATCAATTTTATTGATATTAGTCAAAATTATAATTTTGCCCCTAGAAGTGTATTACAAGTGTCAGCCAATTCTGGTTTCTAGGGCACATATATCTAACTGTGAGACCCCTTCAACGGTCCTTTTATGCCCCTACTATCCTATTAAGAGCAGGAGGAGAATCTCATCCTAACATGAGCAAAGCCTAACCATGTCAAGAATAAGAGGAGGACCTCATCCTGACATGGATGAAGACCTCCAGTTATTTAAGATAGGAGAAGGAGAGAGGCTCCTTCAACGATCCTTTTCTATCCCTACTGTCCTATTAAGAATAGAAGGAGAATCTCATCCTAACATGAGTAAAGTCTAATCATGTCAGAAATAAGAGGAAGACCTCGTCCAGACATGGATGAAGATCTTTGGTTATTTAAGATAGGAGGAGTGGAGAGGCACTTCAACGGCCATGTTGGAAACAGGAGGAGGACTTCATCCTAACACAGGAGAAAATCTCTGGTTATGCATCCCCGATAATTATGTCTTCACAAAAAAAAGGAGAAGAGAGAAAAGCACAGTGATCGACAAACATCCAACCCACATAGAGCAAAAAAAGGAGAAGATATCATCTTATTAAAATTAAAGTTGGTTACAAAATAAGGGTTTATAAGATCGATTACAAAAGAAAGAAGAAAAAAGCCGAAGTTCTAAGAAGGATCAGGTTCTTCGAACTTTGAACTGCTGGCCATCACCAAGAATTCCTTCAGGTTGATGATCTCCTCCTCGAGCTCCTTTCTCCTCACTATGTTATTGCAAAACATCCTATTAGCCCTTTGGTAGTTTTCTTCTGACGTCCACAGTCTTTTTTTCAGAACTTCCAACTCAGCTTCAGCATCCTTGAGAGCTTGCTATTTGCAAATCAACTGAAGCTTCAGTCACTGAACTTTGGCCTTTTCCATCCCAATCGATTCTGAGAGTTTGCCCATGATCCTCTTCAGGGAGGCAATCTCCTCCGACTCCCTACTTGTGTCGGATGAAGGGAAAATCTAGTTTTTCAGATCAGGTTCGTTCAGATCTAATTGGATCAAGAGAGATATTTTAAAAATTTTTCTCTTATATTCAGATCAGATCTAAGATTTTTCAGATCTGATATTATTGATCTAATAAAAAAATAAAATAAAATAATAAATAAATTTAATTTAATTTAATTTTATCTTATTGCGGATAATCCGATTATCCTATGATGATCCTAATGTCTGTCTGAGATTTTGGATCTAGCCATGCAAGTACCTGACCTCTACTGGTATCTACTCAGATAGGATCTGAAGATCTCCTTCTTCTTTATCACTTCTTCAAAAATTAGATCTGGATCTGATTTTGAAGATCTTCAAAACTCCTTTCGAAGATGTGAGTTGTCTCTTGCAGCAATGCTGCCTTCTTCCTTTTTCTGTCGCCTTTTTCTTGCTTGGATCGCATGAAACCTGTGCCCAAAAACTCTTGGGCATCGATAGGAGAGAGAATACCTAAAGATGGCATGGAGTAGGAAGAGGGGCAGCCTTGTGGCATGGGCAATGGGTCAAGCAGCTTTGATCTTGGTGCAAATAGGATTTTTATAGACCTTATTGCACCATGCAGTGCCACATCATCCCGACCAATCATGGCTTTCTATGCAATCAGATCTAAATCTGATTGGTGGGATGACATTATCTGATCCAATCAGATGAGAGCCTCTCTGAATCATCCTTAGATGGCACCAAGACTGGGTCAAAGCAGTCTTCTAGGCACCATCCAAGTAGAATCCCCGAAGCAACTAGAGTCCCACCTGTACGGGACTCCAGATGCTTTATCTATAAGCGCACACCTCCCTAGGCGTGCACCCCTTATCCATCTACTTTTTAATAGGTGGACTAGTCCAAGAACTCTCTCCTATGATGGCTTGACACATGGGCAGATGTCTAACCATCAAAGGTCAACGTTTGACCAAATATCCGAAACAGAATTTAGCAGGTGATCAAAAATGATAGGTGTTGTCTCAAATTCATCTCATAAATTAAGACAACCCTTTTCTAACCTGGACAAGCTCTAGTCAGATCAAGTAAAGGTACCTAAGTGAGCCCAGACATATTTGGCTCAGTCGAGATAAACTTTAATGATAATTAAAGGAGAATATTAGGCTCAATCATGTGCTAGCACGATTTTCTTGAACCTAATTGAATCTAATTAAAATCAATTGAACTGGATTGGTCCAATTGATGATATCCAGATTGAAACCCTTGTTTGCGTGACCCAGTTAGGTTCAGTTCCATATGGTAATGAGATATGTCATGATTTCTATCATCGATATCATCGAAATACCTTTCGATGGATCGAAACTTTTTTGATTCAGACTAGTATGATTGATCATCTAAATCATTCTAATTGCTCTCAAAATCCACCAGTGACACCTAGCAGCATATGGTGGCAATCCATCAAAACTGAAAATGAACCTCTCGGTGCAATTATCTATGTTATTAAGTTCTTCTATCTTGAGCTTTGACTTGATTGGGGTTAAGGTAATCTCGTCAAACCCTAATATCCGTCATATGATTAATCATTCGATTTAAGTCCAATGTGAAAATCTTAATAGAAACTTTTTTCTACTATTTCACTCTGCCATGGTCATGGGCTTATGGACTTGATTCTCATGATCATCATAGGGCTATTCCTCATCTACCAAGGTAGATAGATTTCCTATAGATGCGATCCAATTCCTACAATGAACATGCTATAGCCAACATACACCTCAAGATTCTAAATGGCTAGGAGACCGAGTCATGGTGTAGTCAAATTATAACCCCTCAAGGTGAACTGCCGATGTACCTCAGGTCAAAGAATCAGACACACAACTGCAACTTCGAGCCAATCATCGATGAGAAGGTAGACTTCCTAATAACTGCTCGAGGTGGTCACGCTCAGTGTTCTTGTTCTCTAATGAGTATCTGTACTCTCACTCTGGTATCTTTACACCGTAGACTCAAGACTCATATACTATAAAAAAGTGATTGTATATCAACCTTTCGGATCAATCATCATCCTCATGATGATCCTACGGTCATGAGCATTTTATGAGTTAATAATGAAAATTCATGTCTTAAATTTTTAACTCTTGAAAATAACAATTATCATTATCATTAACTCAAGGGATGTATCACAAACACTTTCAAATACACACTGTGATAGAAAATAATCCATTTTATTATTTATAGTCAAAATTATAATTTTGCCCTTAGAAGTGTATAATAAGTGTCAGCTAATTCTAGCTTTTAGGGCACATATATCTAATATCGGATTGATAACTATCGATGAGCTGCTGTTGAAGCTAAGCCACCTCGCTGTTAGCAGCGTGGAGCTTTTGCTTCAGCATGGATATCCTCCCATACTAGCCCAATCGGTAGGTCTCATAGACGAGCTCGACATCATGCAACTATCTCTAAGCGCAAAAAAAACCTCTGAGACCAATCCCATTCATACCGGGCCTTATCGGAAGACCATGGCAAACTCCCCTCTAATAGTTGAATCTTCTTCTTCACTGTCTTGAGCTAAACTTCGAGGGAGCTGACTTTTATGATTAATGCCCAAGATTTGTTACTGGCACTTTTTCTAAACTCTACCAATTCTCTGTTGAAGTTACTCTTTTTGATGTTGAAGCTTATGAAATCTTTCATATATATCTTACGAAGGCGAGTGACCTTAATTATCGACTCTGAAGCATTTTTCCTGGATCTTTGAAGCTCGTCTTCCATCTTCTTTAACTTCTTCTTCAGGTGATAGATTTCTCTTTTTGAATATTTGACTACAGGTCTCAAAGGAATACCTTGAGATAGTGGCTCGATGTCAGTTGAAGATGATTGGTCTTGACTTTGGTCACTAGAAGGATTCTGAACAATACTCACCATTGCACAAGTATAAAGAAAAGAAAGTTCATTTTCATTTCTTAAAATGTTTAGCATACATTGAAAATTAAAAAAAAAGTATAGCTATTTAAAAAATTCTAGACCTCAGAAGGAACAGCGGTGGATAAGGTCAGAGCATTCTCTACCACTTCCTACCCTGGTGGAAGTTCAGGTGCTTCGATGGTGGGTTTGGAGTGCTCGAGGGTGACTTCGATAGAAGAAGGATTGGCCGCGACAGTGGATGGTCCCGTCTTTTCATCAAGAACTTTCTGCATAAGAAATCAAGATCAAGCTCGAGAAACTTACCAGCCACTCGATCCTCACAGAGCTCATATCCCTTTTGGAAGGCCTCCTGGCTAAATGCAACATTCAGATCTCTCATTTCGAAGAAAACCTTGAACTCCTCTACCGTCTAGATTCTTGCCTTCGAGATCTGCCTTGAAGTTTGATCTTTTAGCTTGGCGATCTTAACCTCGGCCTTTTTCCTCCTCTCCTCCCTCAAGGCTGAAGCAGCCCTCAACCCCATCGAGGTGAGTTCCTTTTTTCTAAGTGCCTCCTGGAGACCTTCGACCTCGATCGTCTTCTCCTTTATAAGACGGTCGGCCTCGATGGTCTTCTCCTAAAGGCGATCAACTTTGGCTTGAAGATCCTCCTGAGCCTTCAATGCCTCCGATCTCAAACGATGCATAATTTTGATGTGGGCTAGTATTTGGTTATCCGACTGCAGTAAATAAATGGTGTTATGCATGCAAGAAGAAGAAGAAGAAGAAGAATCGACAAGGCGATTACCTTGAGAAAGGTCCCGAGGAAATCCCAGATGAGTTGCGCATGGTCGAGGTCAGCCATCTAGTCTACCATCTCAGACATGGCAAACTTGTCAATTGGGTCTCGAACGATCTTTGGATTGCCGAAGGGGTCTTCTCCTAGATTATCGTGATCATCGTTGGATCCACCAGAGCGCACCTTGTGAAGCACCTTTATGATAGCCTTCTTCCACTTTTTCTTCTCCCCTTCTTCCCTTCCAACAGGAGGTTGCGGGGTTGGGTCTTCAGCTGGGGGGCTCAAGGATGATGGAGGCATGGAGCCTCCATCAACAATGCTGACCTCGATGGTGGGGATGACTTCAATGTCCTTGGTAGCTTTGGGGACCTCGATGGTAGCGGTGGGGGTCGTGAAGCTCGGAACATCGACCTTCGTCCTCTTCGAGCTTTTGTCCGATGCCTTTTCTTTCCTCTTCCGGGCATGAAGCACCTTGGCAAGCATTTCGACCGCTAGGGTGTCCATTTCTGCAACAAAGAATGAATCATAATCAACAACATATGCATATGAAACCTTACAAAAATTTGCAAAGTAGAAAACTATACCCATAGAATTGAGGGGACTCACACCCACATTGAACAAAGTATGTTCTTTCAAAAGTTTGGAAAGGAGAGGAGCCCAGTAGGTCTTAAGTTTATTAAGCAGACCCCAAGGAGGAAGCCCTAGCAACAGGATTGGAAAATGTATGAAGAAATACCTCTCCTTTCAGTTGTGGATAGAAGAAGGGGCACCTTTCAGTAACCCCTTCTTGCCGAACTGGGGAGAAAAGTACCATCAATTTTTTTGCAGAAGGATGGCATTTAAAGATATAATAATTTTTGAAAAGAGAAATAGTTGGACGAACTACGGCCAAGTGGCAAAGGAAAAGAAATCCGATCATGGCCCTAAAAGAGTTTGGCACTACGGAAGCTGGTGAGATGTTCAAAAAATAAAAAAAAATGCAATTACAAAGGATGGAAGAGGAAGTCTTAGTATGATACGAAGAGCATCCAAGTATAGACAAAATCGGTCGGATGGAGGAGAGCAAGCTCTGTCATTGGGTCCAAGAAGTTCTAGTTCATAGTCTAGAGAGACCTCGTATTGAATCCTAATTAATGAAAGATCATCTGGGGTTAAGGTACAGGGGATCACCCCCGGTGTGAAGGTTGGATGGAACATACTTCTAAAATCGGTCTTGTCTATGGGATCAAGGTTTCGAAAAGTCGGATTGGATGAACTCCAAAAATAGGCAGATTGAGAAATTTCCAGAGACATTCGAATCAAACAAATACCAAAAATTCCTAAAAAATCAAGAAAATAAGAAGTGAAACCTTCTTGAAGAAACCAAAAGGACGAAATATAACAGACACCGAAATAATCGAAGGGAAGGTTGTGAAACTAACCTAGATTGATCGAGGAAAGCAACGAGATGATGGGCATGGCGGAAATCGAGCAGAAAAGTGCTTGCGGGTGGAAGAAATAGAGAAGGAAATTGGAGAACTCTAAGGCGGAAAGAAGGATATTGAAGGAAGAAAGAGAAGAGCTCAAAGAGAAGTAAGGCTCCTAGGAGAAGAAGATGAATTTAAATACCCCGCAGAGCTTGAGATGGTTATGATGGAAGGTCGTCTTCGGTCGATCTACGATTAATGTGTATCCCACTCATCATGGTAGGCAATTTGCAACTGGCAGAACTTTAATTGTGCCTATCTAGGGCAGAGTTTCGATGGAAATTTTGAAAAATCATCCTTTTGGGTCACCTCATATTTGAGAAGTTTCGGTGCTAGCACAACAAATGAATGAACCAGATTTAAGATTTCAGGGCTAAATCTTGAAACTTTTTCTAGATCAGCAGCGGAAGACTCAAAATTAATCTAATTAATTACAAATATTAGATAATTCCTAGATCTAAGACCATATTATATGATTATTGCATGGCATTTAAATCTAAAATAAAAAAAAAACAAAAAGGAAAGATTGATTACATCAACCTAAATCTATACTACATCTCATGTATGTATGAAAAAATAATAGATCAGATCTATTATCTAAGTAAGTTAGACATTCTAACTTACTGATCCAGGCTTGAGGATGAAGTTGCAAGCCGTACACACGTTCGGCCTCAAGGAGTCCTCCATACGAGCCCACGATCACGATCAGAAATTCAAATGCTGAAAATCAGCATAATATGCTAGTACTATGTTGATCTTTCTTCGATGGTTGATCAGATGCCTCCTTTCTTCTAGATTGAACTCTTCAAAAGAGGAGAAAGAGGAGAAGAAGTTTTAGATATAAGACACTCTTGAAAAATCCAAGGAAGAAGAAAGGGAAGAGATGAACATAGGAACCCAAGAAGAAGACCCTCTTCTTCTTCTCTTTGCTCTCACCTAGACACCTAGTTTTGTATCTATTGAATCTCAATGCCCAGACTCTCTCTAATTTTTACACACCTCAAAGCCCTCTCAAAGGTCTATAACCCACAAAAATTTTAAACAAAAATTCATTCAAAATATATATAAAAAAAGAGTCCTTGTTTAGGTCAAATACTAGACAAGGAAAGGTCAAACTGAGCAAGTCAAGGGGCGCCCAACTCTTGGATGCCCCCTCCATAATTTTTTGCATGTACTAGCAAGAAAAGGCACACAAGAAAAAGGGTTTCTCACATGGAATAAGAGAAAAATTAATTGGGAGAGAGGGCGGCACCTTTTGGGAAGAGTTTAGATTTGTTAGGATTCTATCTCATAGAATCCAATATCAAAACAAACTCCTTCTTTGACTTGGTCTTCTATCCAATTACCATATGAGAAAGAGAGGGAGAGAGGGGGCATACATGAAGATCAAGAAGAAAAGGATTTTCATAAAAAATATCAAAAAAATAGGCATGGGAGGCAATGGGATTAAGGTGGCACAATCTATCTATGACTTGGTCAAAGTAGTTTCTTAAACTAAATTAAACCAAAACCAACTCAACCAAAATAAATTAGGTTCTATCCCAATTAATGATTTAATTAAATTAGATTTAATTTTGATTTAATTTTCTAATCAAATTAGGAAATTGGGTTGACCTAAGTCCTAGTTAGACTAGGATTAGTTTTTCCTTGCACTTGACTTATCCAATAAGTCAGTTGGACTTAATGCAATCAAGTCTAAACTAAATCTAATTAAATTATATTTAATTAGATTTAATCTTAGCTCTTTGGCTTAATTAAATTAAGCCAATTAGCAATCAAATTGCTAATCAATCCTCCTACAATACTTGTACTAGGTTAAGCATTAATTATATTGATCGTTTAACCCTAGAATGATTCTCAATTATTGATCAACCATCCGATCAAATCGTGAACTCTAATATGTGTAACCTCAAAGGTCCGAACCTAAGTTAATAGCATAGAAATAAATTCTTGTATCAATCAAAGTGACCACCTAGTAATGATATCCGACAGCTGGATAGGTCGAATATGTAGAACATTATCCTTAGAACCCATATGGATATAGTTTCCATATAATTCATTTCCTTGACCAAAATACTCATAGAACACCTTAGAGTTCAACTGTCAACTCTAATCAAATTATCCATATTGTATTTTAA
The DNA here is from genome assembly GCA_006176705.1 of Cocos nucifera. Classification (NCBI taxonomy): domain Eukaryota; kingdom Viridiplantae; phylum Streptophyta; class Magnoliopsida; order Arecales; family Arecaceae; genus Cocos; species Cocos nucifera. The sequence continues at coordinate 561,193 of QRFJ01000676.1, read as the reverse complement.
AATATCAAATCCATCTGATGGATTATCCTGGTCAAGATTTTGCTATATTGAAATACAGTGATACATTCTTCTCCAACTCTTAGAGTAGTCAATTCCATCTTGATCACACACCGACTTCATAAGTACTTGACCGTGCCCAGAAGCCTTCTATTACTGAATTAGAAATTCAATTAGTCTGATACCAAAGCATAGTGAGTTGCTTGCAAGTCACTGAGGTGATCTCAGGTCTAAGGGATACTTATATCTATATCCCATCGGAGACATCCTCGATAGCAGAAGGCTCTGAAGTTGGTCACGTTCAATGACGATGTACCCATACATCTCACCTATATGCCATACCAGTATCTCCACACTACTTGGTCAAGAGGATAACCAACCTATATGGCATATAGCGACCTATGCTCGATAGACGTTGTCGTCCTATTTAACAGCCTATCATTTGATCGTGAACTGATTTAAGGACTAATCGATAAATCCTCTCTTTATTGAAACTAAATAGTCCTAAAGACTTCATCACAAAAATGAAGTTCGTTAGAAGATGAAGACTTGTGATGAAAAATATGCCAAAGTATTTTATTTATCAATAATCAATTAAATATATAAAGTAGCTCAACTGTTAATAGGCTAACGAGTGCTTTTGGGACACAATTTTCAACAACTCCCACTTATCCTAAAGCGACTCGACATAATATCTAATATCCATCTTCAACTTATGGTTGTCGAACTCTTTGATTGCCAAGGCTTTAGTGAAGGGGTCGGCTAGGTTCTTTTTTTCATCGATCTTCTAAAGGCCGATGTCACCACGATCCACGATCTCACAGACCAGATAGAAGCGGTACAGAATATGCTTTATCCGCTGGTGTGCCTTTGGTTCCTTTTCTTGAGCTATGGTGCTAGTGTTGTCACAGTAGAGCAGGACTGGACCATCAATGAAGGATGCTACTCCGAGCTTGATGATGAACTTCCTCAGCCACACAGCTTTCTTTGCTACATATGATGCTGCCATGTATTCTTCTTTGCAAACAGAGTCTACCACTATATGCTGCTTGGAACTTTTTCAGTAGATTACTCCATCATTTAGAGTAAAGATATATCCCAACATGCTTCTGCTGTCATTATGGTCAGATTAAAAGCTGGGGTCTATAAAGCCCACTAGTTTCAGATCTGACTCACCATAAATCAACCATTGATCCTTAGTATTTTTTAAATACTTAAGGATGGTTTTAACCATCTTTCAGTGATTTTCTTCAAGGTTAGACTAATATCTACTCACTAATCCTACTGAGTATGCCACATCTGGTCTCGTACATATCATTGCATACATGTTAGACCCCACTGTCGAAGCATATGGGATTCTACTCATACGCTCTCTCTCTTCAGAAATTGTTGGACAATCCTTCTTGAAGAGTGGAATTCCTTGATCAATCAGGAGATAGCCCTTTTCAAAATTCTCTATGCTGAACCTCTTCAGCATAGTTTCTATATACGTAGACTAAGATATACCAAGCATCCTTTTATATCTATCCCTATAGATCTTCATCCCTGGGATGTAGGATGCCTCACCCAAGTCCTTCATGGAGAACTGTGATGACAATCAGATTTTTATTTCCTATAATACGGAAATGTCATTCTGATTAAGAGAATGCCATCCACGTACAAAATAAGAAATACCATTACTGGACCATTTATCTATTTGTAAATACAAGGTTCTTCTCCATTCTTAATGAAGCCATACATTTTGATCATTTTATCAAAATGCATGTTCTAACTCTGAGATGCCTGCTTCAATCCATAAATGGATCTGTAAAGCTTGCAGACCTTGGACTGATCTATGGATGTAAATCCTTTAGGTTGTATCATATACACCTCTTAGGTCAGCTCTCCATTTAGGAAAGTTGTCTTCACATCCATCTGCCAGATCTCATATTCCAGATGGGCAACAATGGCAAGCATGATCCGAATGGATTTGAGCATTACCATAGGGGAGAACGTCTCATCATAGTCAATACCATAACGTTGACGATACCTCTTGGCAACCAAATGGGCTTTATAGGTCTCCATCTTTTCGTCCGTGCCACTCTTTCTTTTGAAGATCCATTTACACCCAATGGGTTTAACCACTTTAGATGGGTCAACTAATGTCCATACATCATTGACCTTCATGAAATCCATTTCAGATCTTATGGCTTCTAGCCATAAGATCGAATTCGATGAGATCACCATCCTGGATCAAGAATCCATTGTATCTGTTTGGATGGTGCGGTACTCTACCAAATCACCTTAATGGTACAGGTTCATTAGGCTTTAGATATGATCTGATCAAATCCAACTTAGGTTCAACATTCTATGTCGAACTTTCTACCTGTTGAACTTCATCAAGTTCAATCTTAGAGGCAACAGTTCCTTAACCAAGAAACTTCTTTTCCAAAAAGATTGCCCTAAGGCTAACGAACATCTTTTGTTCATCAGCATGGTAGAAAAAATATCCTTTGGTCTCTTTTGGGTATCCTATAAATGCGCACTTGTCAGACCTAAGTCCAAGTTTATTTATAATTAACCGTTCGACATAAGCCGGGCACCCCCAGATCCTGAGGTGTGAAAGTGCTAGCTTACGTCCTTTTCATATCTCATATGAAGTTTTAACCATAGATTTACTTGGAATTCTATTTAAAAGATATCAAGCCGATTCGAGTGCATATCCTCAGAGGGATATCAGTAAGCTGGCAAAACCTATCATGGATCGGACCATGTCTAACAGAGTTCGATTCCTTCTTTCAGATACACCATTATGCTATGGTGTTCCTGGAAGAGTCCATTAGGAGAGAATTCCATTCTCTCATAGATATGTGAGAAACTCATCGGAAAGGTATTTCTCTCCTCAGTCTGATCGAAGAGTTTTAATACTCTTTCTAGTTTATTTTTCTACTTCACTTCAGAATTATTTGAACATTTCAAAAGAATCTGACTTATGCTTTATCAGATAGCCATATCCATATCTAGATAGATCATCTGTGAAAGTAATGAAGTAGACATATCCATCTCTGGCACTTGTGCTCATTGGTCCATATACATCAATATGTATTAGACCTAAGAGCTCAGTGGATCTCTTACCTTTTTCAGTAAAAGGTGACTTGATCATTTTACTAAGAAGATAGGATTCACAAGTTGGAAGTGATTCACAATCATTAAGTTCGAGGATACCCTCTTGAGCCAATCTACTCATCCTGTTCTTATTTATATAACTTAGCTTACAATGCCATAAGTAGATATCTATCATATTATCTAGTCTAGGATGTTTGCCAATTGAACAGACTACATTAACAGGTTGTGATAATATATATATATCATTATTCAATTATCCATAGAAAGTAGTAACATCATTCAAAATGATATTACAAACTCATTTCTTTATTAAAATTTCATAATTGTTCATAGCCAAAAGGCCTATAGAAATGATATTTAAAAAGAAACTAGAACAGAAATGACAATCACTAAGAACAACAGTATGAGATTCAAATACAAGTTTCAAAATTCTTAAAGCTAGAACTGAAACTGGTCTTCCATCTCTAATGTTCAAGAATCTTTCGCCTTACTTGAATCTTCTACTGACTTGCAACCCCTGCAATGAATTACAAATATGATAAGGACTTTCAGTATCCAATACCCAGTCAGTAATATCACAAATAGAGAAATTACAAGAAGTTATCATATAAATACCTTGCCCAGCAATAGCTTGCTTCTTCCGCTGTTTGTTCGGATCCAGGAAGGCAATGTACTGAGGACAGTTCTTCTTCTAGTGCCCCCGCTTCTTGCAAAAGAAGCATTTAGCTTGACTTTTATTGAGCTTGATTTTTTTGGTCTGGTCCTGCATAAATGTCCTAGCCTGAACTTGCACCTTCTTATCTTTCTTCTTCTTGTTCTTCTTTTCTTTTCCAAAGGCCGAGAATGAGAAGATGAACCTTTCACTAAGTTCACCGACTCCTTGTAGAGTCGATGATCCTTTTCAAAGTTTTGAAGTAACCCCAATAACCCGTGGTAGTCAACTTCAGGCTTTGACATTCTATAATATATAAGGAATGGAAGATAAGACTTGGGCAGCAAGTTCAGCATTGCATCTTTCCCAAGCTGTTTGTATAAGAAAAAATCGAGCTTGCTCAAGCGCTCTATTAGCTCGATCATGTATAGTACATGATCAATAATAGAGGCTCCATCCCGCATTCTGGAATTAAAGATGGCATAACTAGTCTTGTGCCTCTCCACGTCATTGGGTGTGCCAAAGAAATCCTCCAACACCTAAAGCATGTCTTTTGGCTGAGCCACTCAAATCTGCGACTGAACTCATCGCTCATCGCAGCCAGCATAATGCAGCACACTGTGGTTCGGTCACTGAGCCACTTCTGATAAGTATCTCTGATAGTTTCATGTGCATTTGCAGCTGGCTCTTTAGGTGCATCATCCGTTATTACATGTAGAATGTGTTCATGCTCTAGGACAATCATTAACTTTCGGTATCAGCTATTGAAGTTGGATCCCACCAACTTATCATTGTCCAATAATAATCAGAGCGATAGAAAAGTGGCCATATCTGCACAAAGAAAAATCATAACCTAATTAGTAATTAATTCATTAAACCTAAAGATTTGGACTTTTAATCAAAAGATTCTCCCACTATTTTATTCGAATTGGTAGTCTCTACCTTCAATTCGAGGAATTATCCTAATTCCTTAGTGGATACTAGAATCCGCATAGACTGCACACGAGCCCAACTTTGGTTGGCCAACCCATGTGCATCTAAGGATAGGTTCAAAATCAATTATTTCTCCAAACAACTTTTAGTAATTAAATATTGTCCCAGCCCTAATCAGTTGGCTTTGACCTTCTTAGAAAAGGGTTCAGTTAGGTTCAACCATTAATATGATCATATTTGGTCCATCCAACTAATGAATGATTAGGCCCAACTTTGGTTGGCCCACCTGACCACCATTTAGAAAGATGTATCCAAGAGATCATATAATAAATGATAATTCCATCAACTGATAAGCACCAATGATTATTCAACTGATGCATCCATTATCATCCACTTTAATGGGAGGCTATGATTTAGTTATCATATAACTATTTCATTTTAGGGATCTAATAATTTTAAAAAATTTAATTTGAAGATGAGGGAAGGTCAGATGAACCAGTTTGTCATGATCCTTCTACTAACTTCACCAAGTCAGCTTAAGGGAGACTATTAATAGGCTGATCTAGGAGCACCTAAATCAATCAAACTAATTTACCTAGCTGACATGGGTCAGCTCGAATAGTCAAGTGATCCGATCAAAACATAATTTTATCAAGAGATTAGATAAGTTCGATCAATGGGAGGGTCTGCCAAAGCTTGCCTTAGACACCATCAAAAATGGCCAAGTAAGCGGACTGCCAATTAAAGACCACCGATCTGGTTTATCTTAGATATCAACTAATTTAATTAGTTTCAATTAGATTAACCTAATAGTTCGTGCTATACCACGTAGCCAAGAATCAAGTCAATCTTGGATCTCGTTAAAGACATGGACTTGACCAACTACAACTATTATAATTGATCTAGAGAATCCTTGATCTAATCTAAGACAATAATTGATTAGATTTAGTCAATTCTCTAATTAAGTCCATTCTTTAATCTAACCCTAGGTCTAACTCAATTAATGGATCTAATCTCCATTGACCCATTTAACCCAATATGTTATGATTCGTATCTTAGGATCTTCAATTTATAATCCTAAATTCTAATCAAACAACTTCTTAATTCTTAATTAAGTTTTAGGCTGAGGATTGGAGTTTGGCTTTTTGAAAATAATTTTCATGTTTATAAAATATTTTTATAATATGGTTCTACTAACCAAGTTGTATGTTTGATTCATAATCAATATGCAAATAAAAGGAGCATGAAACTACTTTAGATCTAATTTAAATAAGTTCATGTAATTAAAACAATTTCAACATCAATCAATCATAAGTCAACTTAGATCAAATCTAACATATTTATGATGGTTAAAATTAGACTAAAATATTTTTAATCTGATCATAAAATCTCTTAGATCTAATCTAAAATTTTATGATCAAAGTTTTAGATCAGCACGTACTATGACAACTTTTTTACTGTAAGGGATAAATCTTACAGCAGACAACCTTATAAGATCAGTCCGTGTAATCTAAAATTTTATTTTTAGATTTAAAACTCTTATAAATAAATCATAAATAATATCAGATCATATCTAATAAATTTGTGAATAATATTAGGTCTGTATGAACTATGACCACCTTTGCACTGTAAGGGTAAACCTTACAGTAGGACAACCTTAAAGCAGTTCATATGATCTAAGATTTAAATTTTAGATTTAAATATTAGATTATTAATTAGATCTAATCCAAAAATAATTCAAACATGCATCAATAATTATATAATAATTAATCTGGCTCTGATACTAATTGAAGGAACCAGATCTAGGATTTCAGGGCTAGATCTTGAAACTTTTTCTAGATCAGCAGCGGAAGACTCAAAATTAATCTAATTAATTATAAAGATCAGATAATCCCTAGATCTAAGACCATATTATATGATTATTGCATAGCATTTAAATCTAAAATTAAAAATAAACAAGAAGGAAAGGTTGATCACATCAACCTAGATCTACGCTACATCTCATACATGTATGAAAAAATAATAGATCAGATCTATTACCTGAGCAAGTTAAATGTTCTAACTCACTGATCCAGGCTTAAGGATGAAGTTGCAAGCCGTACATACGTCTGACCTCTAGAAGTTGTCCACACGAGCGCACGATCACGATCAGAAATCCAGATGCTGGAAATCAGTATAGTATGCTAGTACCGTGCTGATCTTTCTTCGATAGTTGATAGGATGCCTTTTTTCTTCTAGATTAGACTCTTCCAAAGAGGAGAAGGAGGAGAAAAAGTTTTAGATATGAGACACTCTTAGAAAACCCAAGGAAGAAGAAAGGAAAGAGATGAACACAGCAACCTAAGAAGAAGACCCTCTTCCACCTAGCTTTATGTTTATTGAATCTCAACGCCCAGAGGTTCTCTCTCCTTGATTTTCACATACCTCAAATCCCTCTCAAAGGTATGTAACTCATAAAAATTTCAAGCCAAAATTCATTCAAAATATATAGAAAAAGAAGAGTCATTATCTAGGTCAAATACTAGATAAGGAAAGGTCAAACAGGGCAAGTCAAGGGGCACCCAACTCTTGGGCGCCCCCTCCATAATTTTTGGCATGTACCAATAAGGAAAAGCACACAAGAAAAGGGGTTTCCCATGTGGAATAAGAGAAAAATTAATTAGGAGAGGGGGCAATACCTTTTGGGAAGAGTTTGGATTTATTAGGATTCCATCTCATACAATACAATATCAAAACAAACTCCTTCTTTGACTTGGTCTTCTACCCAATTACCATATGAGAAAGAGAGGGAGAGGGGGGGCATACGTGAAGATCAGGAAGAAAAGTATTTTTCATAAAAAATATCAAAAAAATAGGCATGGAAGGCATTGGGACTAAGATGGTGCAAGGAGGAATCCTAGTCTTACTAGGATTCTATCTATGACTAGGATTCTATCTATGACTTGGTCAAAGTGGTTTCTTAAACCAAATTAAACCAAAACCAACTTAACCAAATTAAATTAGGTTCTAACCCAATTAATAATTTAATTAAATTAGATTAAATTAAATTTAATTTTAATTTAATTTTTAATCAAATTAGAAAATTTGGTTGACTTAAGTCCTAGTTAGACTAGGACTAGTTTTTTCTTGCACTTGACTTATCCAATAAGTTAATTGAACTTGATCCAATCAAGCCAAAACTAAATCTAATTAACTCATATTTAATTAGACTTAATCTCAACCCGTTGGCTTAATCAAATTAAGTCAATGAGCAATCAAATTGCTAATCAATCCTCCTGCAATACTTACACTAGGTTAAACATCAATCGTATTGATCGTTTAACCCTAGAACGATTCTCAATCGTTGATCAATTATCCAATGAGATCATGAATTCTAATGTGTATGACCTCATAGGTTCGAACCTAAGCTGGTAGTATAGAAACAAATTTCTATACCAATCAAAATGACCATTTAGCAATGATAACAGACGGTCGGATAGATCAAATATGTAGAACATTATCTTTAGAACCCATGCGGATATAGTTTCTATATAATTCATCCCCTTGACCAAAATGCTCGTAGGACACCTCAGAGTTTAACTGTCAACTCTGATCAGATTATCCACATTGTATTTCAAAATATCAAATCCATCTGATGAATTATCTGAAGGAAAATTCTGATTTTTCGGACCAGATTTGTTCAAATCTGATAGGATCAAGAGATATATTTTAAAAAAAATTTTCTTTGATCCAGATCAGATCTAAGATATTTTAGATTTGATCTTTATTATTTTAATAATTTAAATAAATTTAAATAAATTAAATTAAATTAAATTTATCTTAACGTAGGGTAATCCTATTATCCATTGATGATCCTATAAGTAGCGGAAGGTTCTAGATCTAGCCATGTAAGTGCCTGGCCTCTATCAGTATCCACTCTAATAGGATCTGAAGATCTTCTTCTTCTCTATCATATCTCCAAAAATTAGATCTGAATCTAATTTGGAGGATCTTCAAAACACCTTTCAAAGATCAGCAGTTGTCCTTTGTAGCAGCGCAGCCTTCTAGCTTTCTGTCGCCTTTCTCTCCTCTGGATTGCACCAACTTGGATCCCAAACCACTTTGAGCGTGGAGAGGAGAGGGAGAAGATGGGTTTGGCATGGAGGAGGAGGAGAGAACCAGCCTTGGGCATGAAAATTTTTTAATCTTTTTGAGTTGGGCGTAGGATCTTATTTATAGACTATGCATGATCCAACTCCTCCTCTTCCCAACCAATCACTATCCTTTATGAAATTAGATCTAAATCTGATCGGTGGAAATAGAGTCCCTTGGATTCCTCCTTAGATGGCACCTAAAATCGGTAAAACTTGGTTCTTAGGAGAAGTCTAATCAAAATCCAAAAAGGAGATGGAGTCTCTGTCCAACAGGGACTCCTGGGTGGTCCAGCTTGGGCACACGGCAAGGGTGGCGTGCACCCTCCTCCTTGCCAGGTTCTGTCAGGGGGATAAGTCCCTACCAGCTCTTTAATAGGTGCATGACACATGGACAAAAGTCAAAGTGTCAATGGCCAACATTTGACCAATCAAAGGTCAACTTTTGACCAAAGTCAAAGGACGAGAAATGGTAGGTGACCAAAAATGATAGGTATTGTCTTACAAAATAAGACAACCCTTTTCTAACCTGAACAGACTCCAGTCAAACCAAGTGAAGGCCTCTGATCGAGCATAAACTCCTTTGGCTCAGTCAGGACAACTATTTATGATAGTAAAAGAAGAACGTTAGGTTGAATTGAGTGCTAGCATGATTTCCTTGAACCTAATTGAATCTCATTCAGATCAATTGAACTGGATCAGTTCAATTGATGATCACTAGATTCAAACCCTTATTTGTGTGACCCAGTTAGGTTCAGTTCTGTATGGTAATGGGATATGTCATGATCTCTATCATCGACATCATCGAAACTCCTTTCGATGGATCAGAACTCTTCTGATTCGAACAGCTAGAATGATCGATCATCTAAATCATTCTAATTGCTCCCAAAATCCACCAGTGACACCTAGCAGTATATGGTGGCAACCCATCAGAGCTGGAATGCGAACCTCTTGGTGCAGCTACCTGTGTGATTAAGTTCTTCTATCTTGAGCCCGATCAGATTAGGGTTTAAGGTGAACTCGTCAAACCCTAGTCTCTATCATATGATGTAATCATTCGATTCAAGTCCGATGTGAAAATCTAAATAGAAACTCTTTCTATTATTTCACTCTGCCATGGCCATGGGCTTCTGGACTTGATTCTCATGATCATCATAGGGCTGCTCCTCTACCACCGAGGTAGATAGATTCCATCTTGATGCAATCCAGTTCCTACAATGAACATGCTATAGCCAACATACACCTCAGGAATTTCGTATGGCTAGGAGATCGAGTTATGGTGTAGTCAAACTATAACACCCTCAAGGTGAACCATCGATGCACCTCAGGTCAAAGAACTAGACACACCACTGCAGCATCGAGTCAGTCATTGACGAGAAGGTAGACTTCCTAATGACTACTCGAGGTGGTCACGCTCAGTGCCCTCGTTCTCTAACGAGTATCTGTACTCTCGCTTTGGTGTCTCCACACCATAGACTCAAGACTCATCTACTAAAGAGAAGTGATTGTACACCAACCTTCCGGATCAATCACCATCCTCGTGATGATCCTATGGTCGGGAGCATTTTATGAGTTAATAATGATTATTCATGTCTTAAATTTTCAACTCTTGAAAATATGAATTATCATTACCATTAACTCAAAGGATGTATCACAGACACTAAATACACATATGTGATAGAAAATAACCCATTTTATTGATTATAGTCAAAATTATAATTTTGCCCCTAGAAGTGTATTACAAGTGTCAGCCAATTCTGGCTTCTAGGGCACATATATCTAACAATCTCCCACTTGTCCTAAAGCCAATTGGCTACAAGTCTAAGTCCCATCTTCTCAAGGTGGGCTTCGATCTTCTATTGGCCCAACGGCTTTGTAAGTGGGTCTGCCACATTATCTGTGGAGTTGACTCTCTTGACCTCGACGTAACCCTTTCTTAAGGTAATCGCGGATGAGGTGGTATCGCCGCTCAATGTGCTTGGATTTTTGGTGAGACCTCGGCTCCTTAGCAAGGGCTATGGCGCCATTGTTGTCGCAGTATAGAGGAATGGCATCTGATGGCATTACTCCAATTTCTGCAGCAAACTTCTTGTACCAGAATGCTTCCTTCGCAGCCTCTGATGCAGCGATATATTCTGCTTCCATGGTGGAATCTGCTATCACCGTTTGCTTGGAACTCTTCCAGCTGACAGCACCACCATTGCACACAAACAGACTCCAGATGTCGACTTTCGATCATCTATATCGGACATGAAATCCGAGTCTGTGTATCCCTGGACTTGGAGTTCTCCATTACCAAAGACCAACATCATATCCTTAGTTCTTCTCAAGTACTTAAGGATACATTTTCATAGAAGTCCAGTATTTCTTCACCTGGATTTGACTGATATCTGCTTGTGACACTCACAGCATGGGCTATATCAGGTCGTGTACATAGCATGGCATACATGAGGCTCCCTATTGCAGAAGCATAAGGGATCTTGCTCATGCATTCTATTTTCCTCAGGTGTGCTAGGGCACATCTTCTTGGAAAGATGAATACCATGTCTGAAGGGATATTAATCCCCTCTTAGAGTTTTTTCATACTAAACCTCTTTAGTACTTCCTCTATGTACATCTTCTGTGAAAGTCCTAGCATCCTATTCGGTCTATCCCTATAGACCTTAATTCCTAGAATAAAGGATGCTTCACCTAGGTCTTTCATGGAGAATTTCTTGGACAACCATATTTTGACTATCGTCAAATCATGGGAAATATCATTTCCAATAAGGAGGATGTCATCCACGTACAATACGAGGAAGACAACAGCGCTCCCACTGACCTTTTTGAAGACACACGGTTCCTCTTCATTTTTGATGAAACCAAACTTTTTGATCACATCATTGAAATGAGTGTTCCAGCTCCGAGATGCTTGCTTAAGTCCATATATGGACCTTTGCAGCTTGCAAACCTTGTGATCAGTATCACTGGATGTGAAACCTAGCGGCTGTTCCATATAGATATCTTCCTCAAGATATCCATTTAAGAATGCCGTTTTCACGTCCATTTGCCATATTTCATAATCGAAATAGGCTGCAACGGCAAGCAATGTGCGGATGGATTTTAGCATAGCCACTGGGGAAAAGGTATCCTGATAGTCAATGCCTTCGTATTGACTATAACCTTTTGCCACTAGTCTAGCCTTGAATGTCTCCACATTCCCATCTGCACCAATCTTTCTCTTGAAGATCCATTTACATCCAATAGGTACTATACCTTTTGGTGGATCTACCAAGGTCCAGACTTGGTTTGAGTGCATCGAGTCAATTTCTGACTGCATTGCCTCTAGCCATTTCTCGGAGTCGATATCTGATATCGCCTCATTGTAGGTTTTGGGATCATCACCATGAGCACCATTACCTACGAGGAACATTTTCTCTACTTTCTCTGAAATAATACCTAAGTATCTTTCAGGGGGACGAGAAACTCTTTCCGATCTACGAGGTGGAGGAGGTAGTATTCTTATTGGCTCAACCTGATTTGGTTCCAATTGGTCCTTAGCTCGTTGTACTTGTGAGACTTTCTCATCAAGCTTAATCTACTTTTCAATGCCGCTATCTTGAATAAACTATTTTTCAAGAAAGATGGCATGTCGACTCACAATCACATTGTGGTCTTCTGGAATGTAGAAATAGTATCCTAATGACTCTTTAGGATATCCTATGAATCGAGCTCTGAAGGACCTAAACTCTAACTTGTCCGCTTGTTGTCTTTTGACATGAGCCGGAACAACCTCCAAATTCTGAGATGACTCAGACTTGATTTTTTACCATGCCATATCTCATACGGTGTGGTAGGAACGGTTTTAGAGGAAACCCTATTCAGTAGATAAATTGAAGTTAATAATGAATGTCCCCAAAGAAAATTAGGAGAGGTCTGTGAAGCTCATCATGGATCGGACCATATCCAATAGAGTCCGATTTCTTCATTCTGAAACCCCATTGAGTTGAGGTGTTCCTGGTGGAGTCCATTGAGAGACTATGCCATTTTTCTTGAGATAGTCTAGAAATTTCTGGCTAAGGTATTCACCTCCTCGATCTGATCGAAGAACCTTAATGGATTTTTCAGTTTGTTTTTCTACTTCATGTCTGAATTCTTTGAACTTTTCAAAAGCTTCAGACTTATGTCTCATAAGATACACATACCCATACCTAGACAGATCATCGGTAAAGATAATGAAGTAGACAAAATTGCCTCTAGTCGGCACATCAAATGGGCCGCACACATCAGTATGTACTAGGGCAAGGAGATCTGTGGCCCTTTCCCCATGTCCAACAAAAGGGAGTTTAGTCATTTTGCCTTGAAGACAAGATTCATAAGTTGGATATGACTCGAAAGTCAATGGACTCAATAGCCCATTTTTCTCCAATTTGTTGATCCTATCTTCTGCTATATGACCTAATCTTCAGGTGCCATAGATATCTATCGTTTGGACTATCCCTAGGTCGTTTGGCATTCACGTTTTGCTCGATAGTTAGAATAGGATACATCAATATGTAGCTGATAAAGATCGTTAATAAGAAAACCATTTGCAATTTTATTTCTTTCATAAAGAATGTTACAATGGTCCTTAAAGAAGGTAATCACATAGCCTTCTAGTGCTAAGTATGAAATAGAAATCAAATTCCTGCTAGCTGCAGGCACATAATAACAATCTTTCAAAATTAAGTCTAAATCAGATGATAATCGAAGAGGATATGTTTCCACTACCACTACAGCAACTCTTGCTCTATTTGCGTAGGATCATGTCTCCATTCCTCAGCCTCCTGCTATCTTCAAGACCCTGCATGGAAGTGCACAAATGAGTACTACAACTAGAGTCAAGCACCCAACTGGATGCAGAAGAAATCGTAAGGTTAGACTCAATAACGAGCATACCTCCAGAAGGACCTTCCTTCTTGTTCTTCAGGGTGGCCAGGTAAGTAGGGCAGTTCCGCTTCCAGTGGCCATCGCTGTTGCAATGGAAATACTTTTCTTTGGCAGCGGCTTTCATCTTCGGTTCTACCTTCTTCTTCTTTCCTCCTTCCACTTTTTGCTTTTTCATAGACTTCTTTTTCTTTTCAAAAGACTTTCTTTTGGAAGAAGTCTGTTCCATAGTAAGAACTGAGCCTTTAGAATCTTTCATAGAAAGCTCAGCGGTGACCAGCATATTCATTAATTCGGACCAAGGAAATTTTGAAGTTTATGCATGTGGTAATTCATGATGAATTGCCCATATGCATCAGTCAAGGATTGCAGAATAATATCATTCTGCAGATCCAAGTCTAACTTCACACCGAGCTTCTCAAGCTCTTCCAAGTCCTTGATCATCATTAGACAGTGATCTTGGACTGACTGCCCATCACGCATCTTAGCCTTAAAAAGTCATTTCGTGACTTGATACTTGGCTGCGCGACTCTGTTCACCAAACATCTCCTGTAGGTGAGCCAACATTTGGTGAGCAGTCCCGATATCTTCATGTTGGTGCTGGAGCTCATCAGACATCGAGCCCAACATGTAATATCTGGCCTTATTATCTTCGTCTATCCATTTCTCCAAAGACGCTCTCTGTTCAGTGGATGGACAGGCTGGTAAGATGGAAGGATCCTGGTCCAATACATGGATTAACTTCTCGAAATTCAAAATGATTTTATAGTTTCTGAGCCAATCTTTATAATTGGGTCTGGTCAGTCTATGTGTGTCCAGGATACGTGCTAATGGGTTGGACACAGATATTTTCCTATAAAGAGTCAAAGATTCTAGTTAGATACTGTAATTATGACTTGACCAATTTATTTAAGAATTTTATTTTTAAATAAATTAGCTTCCACTATTTTCTCGGATCCCTATACTTCCTCTGTAGAGATGCGAAAATCTCCACGATTAATGATTTTTAATGGATGGTGCGGTCTCACCAACTGACTCATCACCTCACCTAACAGTTATTGGTGATGGGTTAGCCAATGAGTGAACAACTCTTGTTCAATGATTCTCTAATCATGGTGCACCCAAACTTGGTCTCTAATTCATGAATCTCACCATATCCAGAATATTGATCCACTCCTTAGTTAAGTCAAACCCACCATTTGCACAGACTGGATTCCTAATTGAGTCTCTCACCGTATCCAGAATATTGAGCCCAACTCATCCTCCAGCCTATAGCATCCAATGCCTAATAGACATGGTTGCATCTTTTTGGTGCAACTGAGCCATTATATCTAGCTGAGAACAATCAACCCCAGGAAGGGCCCGCACATCTACAATGGTGGAAGACCTCAGACTTAATCTTTTCTTAGGAAGAATTAATTCAGGTCTCATTAAATAGACTTGTCATAGTCATAACAATTATGACTAACCTAGTGGCATGGGTTAGCTCGGATTATTGACCACCTCAAATTAAAATTGAGTCATCAGATATGGCCAGGTAAGTGAGACCAGTGGAAGAGATATGCCATTAACTCATACAAGAACGCATTCAGGTCGAGTAGCTCCCAATTAAAAGCAGTCAGTCATATATGCCAAACTTATCCTACACACCAAATTGTTGAGCCAGAACCAATTGGGTTAGCCTACAATCCAGACTCTAACCTCTGAGCCTAATTAGATCTTGCTTGATCGTGACTCGATCTTGACCTAGACTTAATCCTATTAGGCCGGTCAATTTAAGCATTATTGATCCCATCTAACCAAATTTTGATTCGGTTTGATCAACCGCTTAGACCTAATTGAGCTATCCAAGCTCGAACGCAGTATTATGAATATGTCTTAGATCTGAAATTCTCAATTTTAGACATAATTAATATTTCATAATCTTAATTTTTAATTAAGTAGGGTTCATAAACAAAATATGCATAATAAATCTTAAGATTTCAGAATCTAAGATTTTGCAGAAAGTAAGTTTTGGATTTCTGATTAAGGACGAACGCGCAGTACCCCTACACATCATAAGAATGCCCCATCGGATGGGAGGAGAGGGCCTTTAAATCCTTCTTCATTCTTATGACCGGACGGGTAAGAGGAACGTCTTAATCAAGAATATGTAATACTACAAAACAGTTTTAGATCTATATCATATATCTCATATACAAATTAGATCCAATCATGGCATATTTTGCATACATCTTATGTATCGAATCATGCATATTTTCAGATCTAAATTATCTCATAATAATCTAAAAAATTAGATTTAAATTGATCTTATCAAAATAAACTCTAATCTAGATAATTATGTAGAACTATTCTACAACTAGTCTAGACATGCATCAATCATATCTCATATGATATTTAAAATTAAATAATTTTTATTTATTATTTTTATATATTATTATAATAATTATAATATTAAAAAATAATAAATAAATAGATCTAAAATATGATTTAATTAAATTAAATTGTAAACATGCAAGACTATTCTATAGAACTATTCTATTTTAGAACTAGTCGTGCATATTTTCTAATCTTAGATCTAAATCATTTAATTTTAATTTTTTTTGATTTTAAATCTGATCACATCTCATATGATATTTGAGATCACTTATTTTTTAATTAAAATAAAATTAAAATTAGATCTAAATACTTTAGAATTTTGGCTCTGATACCAGTTGAAAGAAAATCCTGATTTCTCGGACCAGGTTGGTTCAGATCTGATCAGATCAAGAGATATATTTTAAAATTTTTTTTCTTTGATCTAGATTAGATCTAAAATATTTTAAATTTGATTTTTAATATTTTAATAATTAAAATAAATTTAGATAAATTAAATTAAATTTAATTTATCTTAACGCAGGGTAATCCTATTACCTGTTAATGATCTTATAAGCAACGAAAAGTTTTGGATTTAGCCATGCAAGTGCCTGACCTCTACTGGTATCCACTCAGACAAGATCTGGAGATCCTCTTCTTCTCTATCACATCTCCAAAAATTAGATCTGGATTTGATTTGGAGGATCTTCAAAATACCTTTCGAAGATCAGCAGTTGTCCTTTGCAGCAGCACAGCCTTCTAGCTTTCTATCGCGTTTCTCTCATCTGGATTGCATCAACTTGGATCCTAAACCACTTTGGGCGTGGAGAGGAGAGGGAGAAGATGGGTTTGGCGTAGAGGAGGAGGAGAGAACCAACCTTGGGCGTGGGAATTTTTCAATCTTTTTGAGTTGGGCACAGGGTCTTATTTATAGACTATGCATGATCCAACTCCTCTTCTTCCCAACCAATCACTACCCTTTATGAAATTAGATCTAAATCTGATTGATGAAAATAGAGTCCCTTGGATTCCTCCTTAGATGGCATCTAAGATCAGTCAAACATGGTTCTTAAGAGAAGTCTAATCGAAATCCAAAAAGAAGATGGAGTTCCTGTCCAACAGGGACTCCTGGGCGCCTCCAGCTTGGGCACACGCCAAGGGTGGCGTGCGCCCTCCTCCTTGCCACGTTCTGACAGGGGGGACAAGCCCCCACAAACTCTTCAATAGGTACGTGACATATGGACAAAAGTCAAAGTATCAATGGTCAACATTTGACCAGTCAAGGATTAATTTTTGACCAAAGTCAAAGGATGAGAAATGGCAGGTGACCAAAAATGGCAAGTATTATCTTACAAAATAAGATAACCTTTGTCTGACCTAGATAGGCTCCAGTTAGACCAAGTGGCCTCTGATCGAGCACAAACTCCTTTAGCTCAGCTAGGACAACTATTTATGATAGTAAAAGAAGAATGTTAGATTAATTGAGTGCTAGCACGATTTTCTTGAACCTAATTGAATCTCATTCAGATCAATTGAACTGGATCAGTTCAATTGATGATCACCAGATTCAAATCCTTATTTGTGTGACCCAGTTAGGTTCAATTCTGTATGGTAATGGGATATGTTATGATCTCTATCATCGACATCATTGAAACTCCTTTCGATGGATCAGAACTCTTCTAATTCGAACAGTTAGAATGATCGATCATCTAAATCATTCTAATTGCTCCCAAAATCTACTAGTGATATCTAGCAGTATATGGTGGCAACCCATCAGAGCTAAATGCAAACCTCTTGGTGCAGCTACCTATGTGATTAAGTTCTTCTATCTTGAGCTTCGATCAGATTAGGATTTAGGTGAACTCGTCAAACCCTAGTCTTTGTCATATGATGTAATCATTCGATTCAAGTTCGATGTGAAAATCTAAATAGAAACTCTTTCTATTATTTCACTCTGCCATGGCCATGGGCTTCTGAACTTGATTTTCATGATCATCATAGGGCTGCTCCTCTACCACCGAGGTAGATAGATTCCTTCTTGATGCAATCCAGTTCCTACAATGAACATGCTATAGCCAACATACACCTCAGAGTTCTGTATGGCTAGGAGACCGAGTTATGGTATAGTCAAACTTTAACACTCTCAAGGTGAACTATCAATGCACCTCAGATCAAAGAACCAAACACACCACTGCAGCATCGAGTCAGTTATTGACGAGAAGATAGACTTCCTAATGACTACTCGAGGTGGTCACGCTCAGTGCCCTCGTTCTCTAACGAGTACCTGTACTCTCGCTCCGGTGTCTCCACACCATAGACTCAAAACTCATCTACTAAAGAGAAGCGATTGTACACCAACCTTTCGGATCAATCACCATCCTCGTGATGATCCTATGGTCGGGAGCATTTTATGAGTTAATAATGATTATTCATGTCTTAAATTTTCAACTCTTAAAAATATGAATTATCATTACCATTAACTCAAAGGATGTATCACAAATACTAAATATACATATGTGATAGAAAATAACCCATTTTATTGATTTTAGTCAAAATTATAATTTTATCCCTAGAAGTGTATTACAAGTGTCAGCCAATTCTGACTTCTCGGGCACATATATCTAACATTATCCTAGTCAAGATTTTGCTATATTGAAATACAGTGATACATTCTTCTCCAACTCTTGGAGTGGTCAATTTCATCTTGATCATATACCAACTTCGTAAGTACTTGATTGTGCCCAGAAGCCTTCCATTATTGAATTAGAAATTCAGTTAGTCCGGTACCAAAGCACAGTGAATTGTTTGCAAGCCAATGAGATGATCTCAGGTCTAAGAGATACTTATACCTATATTCCATCAGAGATATCCTCGACAGCAAAATGCTCTGGAGTCGATCACATTCAATGATGATGTACCTATACATCTCATCTGTATGCGATATCAGTGTCTCCACACTCCTTGATTAAGAGGACAACCAACCTATATGGCATACAATAACTTATGCTCGATAAACGTTGTCGTCCTATTTAACAGCCTATCATTTGGTCATGAACTGATTTAAGGACTAATCGATAAATTTTCTCTTTATCGAAACTAAATAGTCCTAAGGACTTCATATAAAAATGGAGTTCGTTAGAAGATGAAGACTTGTGATGAAAAACATGTCAAAGTATTTTATTTATCAATGATCAATTACATATACAAAGTAGCTCAACCGTTAACAGGCTAACGATTGGCTTTTGGGATATAATTTTCAACAACAAATACCAAGACTCTCTATCCAACAAGTGCAGAACCCGAAAAAGAATTTTGGCAGTCACCTTTTTATACTCCCTTCCTTCGACTTTTAAACTCGAGAGTAGGAGGACTATTGTTGGAGTTGAATCTGCTCCTACCAAAGTTTGGCTTAGTGTCTTGTCTTAGGATGGCTCGGGCTCCCTCCAGCCAGACTTTCTCTAGTTGGACTTCCTCCAACACCGAGCTCCCTCCACCCGGACTTCCCCCAGCCGAACTTCTTCCAATCAAACTCCTCCAGTTGAACTCCTTCCAGACTCCCTCCTATAGCCTATCAGACTCCTTCCAATCGAACTTCTCTCTATCCATAGAAGAATCCCGGCATCAATTCTCGATACAACAAATATCAGTCATCACTTAGACAATCTTGAAGATATCCGAACTTCAACTACTAAATCTCAACAGGCTGGTACGTCACAATAATAGACACTATCCTTCGTAAGAAACTTCATGTAATTCCGAACAATCCACTACTAGACAGTTACGACAGTCACCATTAGTTTGTTATAGGCTCCACCTATATAAGAGATCTCTAGATACGTTTTCTCTCTAAGCTCAAAACTCTATTTCAATTTGCTTGAGCACTCCATTTTCATTGACTAGAAAAGCTGACTTGACCGTTGAGGGATCCTGCCAGAACCACCACTTCCAACTCCGATCAAAACTTTGCTTTGCAGGTCATCGACATCGAACTCATCTTCTCCATCTCCAGTATCATCCGACATCAACCAGATTCCACACCAACATATATATAATAATATTTTATAAAAAAATATTGAAGTGTTGCTAACTTAGCTTCTTAAATGAGTTTTGTTGTGCCATTTAGAAAAAATATTTTATTAATTAAATTTAATTTTTTTTTAAATTAAATATAAGTAATTTAATTATATAGTTATTATTTTTTTTCTTTCCATGAGCTGAACAAACTATTAATTTTTTATGAAATTAGAATATAAAAAAATATATCAAATTAAAATTTTTTTATTAAAATAATAATAATATTTAAAAAATTATTTTCATACATTCTACATAATGCATGAATCTTTTGACTAGTTCTATTTTAAATAAATATTTTGTTCTAATAATATAATAATAATATCTAAAAAATTATTATATAATGCATAAATTTTTGATTAATTTTATTTTAAATAAATATTTTATTTGCATGAATCTTAGAGTTTTTTTTTAAATAAATACTTTATTCTAATGGTTTAACTGTGATGTTCATACCCCTGCGCAAATGCATGACGTGTGTAGGTTTTAACCTCTCCTTTCCCCTACGGAAAACAAAAAGATATAAATATTGCATAAATATAGATATATATTCCGGTTTTTTCAAAATGTTAGTACATTTAAATCTTTCGAAAGAAACTTCTTTTTTCAAGGATGAGAAAACATTTTACCGATATTCGACAAACCCTTGGCTGCCGATATAAACTGTTTGCCTCCTAAACAAGATAACCGATGTTCTGATAACCTGCTACACTTCGCATATTGGTTGTCCAATGGTTTATATTAAGCAAAAAGCAGGAAACTTTGCTTCTCGGCTTCCCTAGCATCGTGCCCTACACCCCGCTCCGCTCCTTCCTTCCGCTCCCGTTCTCGATCACCTCCGCCAACATCCCGGACACCGTCGCGACTGACCCCTGACACCAAGACCGTGGCCGCCGCCGCCGCCTCCTCCTCTCGGGTTTCGGTGAGTTCTCTTGTCATCTTTTTTCCCCTCTTTTCTTCCTCTCCCGAATTCCCATATCCCCCATTTCTCAACGATCTCGGTGTTTGGGACCCCAGACCACTCGGTACACCCCCCCATCGGTGCTGGCTTGGTAGGGGCCGAACCGTAGTCTGTAGCTTTGGGTGGTTACCAACCCGACCCCGCGTGCACGCCTCGGTTTTATAGTTTCGGCGACCCGGGGAGCAAATCCTTTGTGTTTTGTCCTCCTTTCCAAGAGGAAACATCTTGGAAAAGCTTTTTTAAGGATATCTACGTCGTGTTTAAAATGCATCAGGCGGTGTTTCTAGTATTTAATAATTTAATGATGCTTCATATAATCTTGAAAAACTTCTTTAAGGATGCCGACTAACATTCTTGATTTCTATGTCTTTATGATCGATTCAGGATGCTGGGCCCGCTTCTGAGTTTCTGAGGCACAAGGGGACTGAGATTCAGTTCTTGGTCCCCTGTATATGACCGTTGTTCAGAGGAATCTGGAAACGAAATGAGTGTCAGTCATTTGCGCACCTCATTTCCGGGACCTCCCCTTCAAAGGCCTCATAATCGAAGAAATGGGAGCAAATTCTCTGTTGGCGTTAAGGGAAAATCGAATGTTTGGGCTTCGTTTGATTTCTTATTTCCAGGACAGAGTCAGAAATGGCATGGAAGGGATAAGTCTTCATTTTTCAGTGGTAGAAATGTCAAACCTTTATCGAGGAACAGTTCAAGGAATGGTTTTAAAGTGAATTGCATGAAGGACTCTTTCCCTAAGACCAAGGCTCTGATCAGATCTTTTGTTCCTCTGTGGAAGGAGGGGTTGTTTTTGGTTAGGTGCTCAGCATTCTTTGCTGTAATTTCTGTTGCAGGAATGCTGGTATGGTATGCTCAGCTGAAAGCCAGGAGTTTTATCGAGGCCCAGCTTCTACCATCTGTTTGTTCAATACTGAGTGAACATCTTCAAAGAGAGCTTGATTTTGGTAAGATTCGAAGCATTTCACCTATGGGCATCACTCTGCATTCATGTTCCTTTGGGCCTCATCGGGAAGAATTTTCCTGTGGGGAGGTACCATCCATGAAACTTCGAATCCGCCCTTTCCGGAGTCTTAGGAGAGGGAAGATTGTAGTTGATGCTGTTCTATCCCAACCTTGTCTTCTGGTCTCCCAAAAGGAAGATTTTTCTTGGTTGGGGATTCCATCACCTTCTGAGAAAGGCCTTCAGAGACATCATTCAACTGAAGAAGGCATAGATTATCGGACAAAAACTAGAAGGCTTGCTAGAGAAGAATCTGCAGCTTGCTGGGCGAGGGAAAGGGTCAAATCAGCGAAGGAAGCTGCAGAGATGGGGTATATTGTTCCTCAAGAGCATTCAGAGACTTTGTTGAATGATGATATTAAGGATGCTTGTCATTTTACTGAATATGGTAGAACTGGGTCATTCTTTTGCATGGATGAACAGATTCATTGGAGGGATCATCATCGCATCGATTCCAGGATTGAGTATGGCTTGAAGCATGCAGATCTGGAGAAATCATTTGGTGTAAAAACTCATGGCACATGGCTTACATTGTGGTCTAGAATGGTACCACATTCGTTCAGGCACAGATTTAAAAGAAATGCTCATAAAAAGATGATGTTTGAAGGTGATATTACTTCTAAAGAAAGATGCCTCAAACGTAGTGCCCTTGCAGCCATGGCATATTTTAGGGGTTTAGATGGTGGGAAGTTTGGCGCGCCATTTTCCACTCAGGAAATGGATGCTTCAGCTGGAGGCTGCATGGATATGGCATACGATAGGACTGCTGCGAAGGATGTAGCGACTAGTGATACTAATATCATGCCCACGAGTGTGGTTGATGAAACTAGATCTGCAGAGCTAGTTAAGTTAGTACCCTTGGATGGTGAGGAACTCAAATTGCTGACACCAATTGAATTTGCTCAAGATAATTCAGTTGGTAATGAAAATTTTGACATGCCTGGAAATGACAACTTTTTGAAAGATGGAAATGTGCAAAATTGTCATCCTCCAGAAGATCATCATAGTGTTGGGCAGAGAGATGTCGATATTCTCAAGCTTTCTGAATCTGATTTGTGCAGTCCAAGTAATGGAGACTTTAAAGAGCATCATGTTGTAGATTGTCATGATCAAGGAGTTAGCTGCAATAGTTCACAGGATCCTATATTGGAAGGGTCCATGGAGAGTTCTGAAGATGATGTTCCTCATTGTCAAAGCTTTAACCTTAGGAAGTTTGGAACATGCACCCAAATGTATCAATCTACATCTTTTTGGCCGTTCAGCCTGAAACCTGTTTTAATTAGACTCCCCAATGCTGTCAATAAACTTCTATCTGATCATCTGGATGATCAGATTCAGAAGCTAAAGTCATACTTGAGCATAAGAGCTGCAGACCTTTCTGCTGAACTTGCAAATGGGGTAAATGAGATTCACCCAGAAGGTATTGAGAAGGTCCTTCCAATTACGCTTGATTCTGTTTATTTCACTGGGGGTACTCTAATGCTGCTGGGATACGGTGACCATGAGCCCAGGTTTGAATACTAACAATTGGAGTCTGATCCTTGTTTTATTTGGTAAAAGTTGTCCTGGGACTTTCTTATTTGCCTCTTTCCTCTTTTCTTTTGATAAACTAGGTAATAAGATTATTAATGCCTAACAGAATTTATTGCCATTGTACACTTAAACTCTGCAGGGACTAATCAATATACGGCATCTTATGATAATCTTTTGTTGTAGTTCTTAAAATAAATGATATAAAATTAACTGAAATTTTGCTGGAGGTTATCCTATCATAAATGATAT
This sequence comes from Cocos nucifera, assembly GCA_006176705.1. Taxonomy (NCBI): domain Eukaryota; kingdom Viridiplantae; phylum Streptophyta; class Magnoliopsida; order Arecales; family Arecaceae; genus Cocos; species Cocos nucifera. Next base: position 537,290 of record QRFJ01000676.1, on the reverse strand, counting down.
AATCTTATTCATTTTACCATGAATTAAGCTGTCTTATGTTCATTGTAGATCCTTGGATATCACTTCTTGATTATTAGGTCTTTGGCAGACAATTTATAGTTAGCTCATGGGTAGTTTTTTGATGTTTAAAAAGCACAATAATATTTGAGTGTAATTATTAGTATGTTAAGATACGTACTCTACATTCACTAAATTAAACTAGAAAAAAAATTAGCTAAGTTTCTTCACATGGTAGTTTTCTACAAACAGAAGTTTTGACAGACACATACACAATTGGATGCAAGATAGTACTCTATTAGTAGATAGTATCCAATCTAACTGTGCCCGTGCAAAGCATGACTTTTTAATCTAGTATGAATCTAAACCAAAACTTTTAATCTCTCTAAAAGCATTCTGAACCTTTTAAAACACCTCCAGATTTTTAACCCTGCCTGACAGTTAATTTGGTTTTCAAGTAACCTACATGATTCTTGTAATATGTCTGGAATTAGTTTTGAAATTGATTATGAAGAAGATTGGACAAGAGTAGAATGTAGTGCATGTGGTAACATTCGGATTTTAGCATTTCAATTTATTTCAACTTCATCTTTCCATATTATCGTAAAGATGTAACAAATAAGATTTAGGACTCTGGAGTTTGTACAGAAAGTCATCATTGGATCGTGTCTGCTGGAACGGTTGAACATCCTACAAGAAGCAAATAACACTTCAAGTTTGAATACTCTACTTATAAATTGATATTACCATCATTATAAAAGGGGTGTCCTAGTGCACAATGCTTCCACAAATATAGGGTTTGGAGAGGGTCATACGTACGCTGTCCTACCCATACGTGTGGAGAGGTTGTTTCCATGTTTTGAACCTGTGACACCTAGGTTACAATGGAGCAACCTTATTATTGTGTTAAGGTCTGTCCTCTGATATTTCCATTGTTATATGGTTTTCTTATGTCTTTCAGTAACAACAATATTTTTGGAACTATATTATGTGGTTGATTATGGATCTGATTGCAACCAAAACCTAATAAGAAATCCTGAACATAGATCCAAGTTCTAGTCTGGATTGATGAGTTGTTTCCACTTTCCCTTTTGAGGTTTAGGGGCCGAAGTTTTGTCGATCATTGGTTATTTGTTAACTATGTATACTGTTGGGAGTAAAATAGCTCCCATCGAAGTCCAATCGGAAGTCCGATTTTGATATAGTGCCGGAGTCATGCTGACCAAGTCCAAACTTCAATCAAGCTGATTTCCTGGACCAAGCGAATTCCGGAAGATCGGCCTTCAGATCTTGTGCGCTGGTCGACCTTTCCAATGACGATTCTTCCAGTTCCCTCCTGATAACAGTAGACATTGCCAAATCACGTTGTGAACTTCGGCCAGACGAATTTGAATGGTAAAAGCTGCTGGTTTCGATCTCCGACCCAGAATGGATAGTAGTTGCCCCACGAATATGGGATTTTGATACTGCCCAACCTTAACTAGCAGCCGATCTTGAAGACGGCCAAATTTCTCTACTTCATTCTGTAGATAGCATATCTCGCTAATCTCACACCAAGGACTTCAGATAGACGGACTGGACTTAGCAAAAGGCCTTTGCCATCAATATAAGTCCGATTTTCAATTTGGAATAAGCCGCAACCACTACGTAAGGAATGAATCTCAGTACCCCTCCATCCTAGCTTCGAGTCGATCTTGGATATTCGTCGAACTTCCTCCAGAGAGCATGGCCGTAGTTCTAATTGAAGGACGCGTTGTCCTTTCCGACCTCCAGCCCTCCGAACTAGAGCATTTATACACACCTTCAACCGATCTTGAAGGCGATCGAGCTTTCGAAAGCAGTCAAAATAGCACCAACAAGATCCAAACTTAGAATCTAGTTGCGGGCCCATTATCCACTACTTAGAAGCCGACTTTCAAGCTCGGTGAGCCCGACTTCAAGTTCCCAATCCCAACATGAATAGCTCGCTATCAGGCTCAGAAGCCTTGGACCTTCCAATCGAACTTCAGTAAATGAAATCCAACCGCCAGCAAGTCACGATAAATGACAGCCCACTCCTTGTAACAAACTCCAAATGGTCCGAACGATCTTCTGACATTTTGTTATGGCTGTCACTATCATTCTGTTACAAGCTCCGTTTATATAAGGGATCCTCCAGATACGTTGTTTTCTCCAAGCTTTCCTCTCCACTCTGTTCTTCTGTGTACTCTATTTTTGTTGGCTAGAAAGTTAACCATTGGAGGGTTCACTCCGGAGCCACCCACCTCCGGCTTAGACTTCGTTTTGTAGGTCTCATCGGTAAGATCGTCTCCTCCAACTCTAGCGAACTCTGACGGTCGATCGTTTCCTGCACCAATAGGGTTGGCGCTAGAGGAAGGGCCTCTGAACTCTTATTCTAAAAGGAGTACCTAGTCGAGTTCTACTTCCACTTTTTTCGTTTGATCTTTCTTTGTTCTAGCAAGATGCCACCTAGGAAGGCTCCCTCCGAACGATCCATCGCCTCTGTCGCCAGATCCAACCCAAAACCAGCGGATCAGCCTATCCTAGCCCTATCGCCCGTACCTCAACCTCCTTCGCCGACAACAGTGGTGGGTATGGAGTAGTTCAACCTGCTGCTATAGCAGGTGAGAGGCCTCACGAAAGCAGTGCGGGCCATGCAGTAGGTTCCAATGCTGGTACCATCAAAAAGGTCGTTGCCAGAACATTGAGATCCGGCACAAGGGAGGCCTACCTGGAGGAGTCAACCAGTGATCCCTGGAAAGGAAAAATCGAGAGCGGAGAGCACCTGTTCCGAGCATAACTCTACCTCCAGAAAGTTTTTGCCCCTGTCAAGTCAGCTGCCCTTTGAGATTCGTGATCGAAATGATATTCTAGATTAGAAGCTTCAAGAGATGAATCGGTGGATCGAAGAACTTTACCATGCTGCCTCCGTCCGCAATGAGCCCGTCCCGCCGAACTTCAAATTCCCTCAATTTGAGAGTTATGACGGGATTTTGGATCCCATCGACTACCTCGAAGCCTTCCGAACTATGATGCTGTTCCATGGCACGCTAGACACCATTATGTACCCAGCTTTCCCCTCCTTGAAGAGCACAGTAAGGAATTGGTACTTGAGCCTCAAATCAGATACCATTTACTTCTTTGACTAGTTGAGCCATCAGTTTGCGACTCATTTCGTCAGCAGCCGGCGCCAGAGATGAGGTTCGGACTTTCTTATCAATATCAAGTAGAAGGAAGGGGAGTTCATTTGAGCTTATGTTAGCCGCTTTAATACTACTGCCCTAGAGGTCTAAAATTTGGACTAATCCATTGCCATTGCTGCTTTGAAGGGTGGCCTTCTGAAGAATGATTTTCTTTTTTCTTTGGAGAAAAAGTATCTCTGAGACTTCGCTGACATGTTGGCTCGGACTGAGGGCTATGCCTGAGTTGAGGAAGCTTTCAAGCTTCGAGATGATGAGGCTGTCGGAGAGCGGCAGGCGGGAGAATCTAGCAAGCCCGCACCTGTAAGGAAGCCGATTGAAGCTCGGCCGCATTGCAAAACCTCTCGAATGTAGACGGGCTCAAACTCAATCTTGGGCTCGTCGGCCGAGATGCTCAGATAGGAGGATGCGGCGGAGTCCTCCCAAAAGATTTCACAAGTACTCTCTCCTCAATGCTCCGAAAACTCAAGTACTGATGGAAATTAAGGAGCGACTATCGAGGCTGGATAATATGCGGTCTCATCCAAGCAAGTGCAACTCCAACAAGTATTGTCTGTATCATCGTGACCATGGTTGCAATACTAAAGAATATATCGAGCTCTAGGATGAAATTGAGGAGCTGATTAGGCGAGGTCGGTTGGATTGTTTTCTGCGACGTCGGTCAGAAAGAAGGGAAGATCAGCCAAGAGCTCTTCCGCAGCCAGAACCATCTTGAAGGGATGAACCACAAGGAGATCGGCCCCTACTTGGAATCATCAACACAATCGGCTGGGGACATCGGTAGGAAGAGGACAGTGGATCGGCGAAGCCCGCAAATAAGCGGAGGACTGAAGAACCCATTGCTTTTACTAAAGAAGATGCATAAGGGGTTCAATTCCCACATAATGATGCGGTTGTAGTTACTTTAAATATTGCCAATTATGATGTATGCTGTGTCTTGATTGATAATGGAAGCTTTGCTGACGTCTTATTTTATAATGCTTTCTCCAAAATGTCTATACCTAATAGCTATATGGGACCAATAAACTCTCCATTAGTGGAGTTCACTGGTAATGCTGTATCGGTTGAAGGAATAATTACTTTGCCAGTTATAGCAGGTCGGTACCCAAAGCAGTCTAAAGTACCGATCAATTTTTTAATGAAGGCTCCTGCTTACAACGTAATTCTTGGACGATCTGGATTAAATGCGCTTTGAGTTGTGGTATCGACATACTACTTGAAGATGAAGTTTCTAACAGAATACGGAGTTGGAGAAGTTAGGAGAGACCAAGCTCTGGCACGACATTGTTACATAATTGCCTTACAAGATGGAAAGCAGCTAGAACTTTGTCTGGTGGACGGACTTGACGTCTGTGATGATTTGACTGAGGAATGAGGGGAATCAATCGACGATCTTATGGCATTCTCTTTGAATGATGGAAATAAAAACCATACAATCCAGATTGGTTCAAATTTGGAGGCCGAGATTAAAAAGCAGCTTGTCATCTTTCTATAAAGGAATGTCGACGTCTTCGCTTAGGTTCCCGTAGATATGCCTAGCATTGATGCCGAAATTATGGAGCATTGGCTAGGTGTAGATTCAAAGCGCTAATCTGTGAAACAAAAGAAGTGCAGCTTTGCACTAGAGCGACAGAAGGCGATCGTGGATGAGGTAGACAAGCTCCTCAAAAGCCAAGTTCATCCGAGAGGTATCCTATTTAGACTAAATTGCCAATGTAGTCCTTGTTAAGAAGGTGAACGACAAGTGGAGGATGTGCATAGACTTCACGGATTTGAACAAGGCCTGTCCGAAGGATAGCTATCCTCTATCCAGAATCGACCAGCTGGTGGATGCAACCTCGGGCCATGAGCTCCTCACCTTCATGGATGTCTTTTCGAGATATAACCAAATTCGGATAGCATCTGAGGATGAGGAGAAAACTGCTTTTATTACTGACCGTGGTCTTTATTGTTACAGGATCATGTCCTTTGGACTCAAGAATGTAGGTGCAACCTATCAGCGCCTGGTGAATAGGATCTTCAAGGTGTAGATTGGCCGCAATATGGTTTACGTAGATGATATGCTTGTCAAAAGCCGATCTTCAGAAATCACATTGCAGACCTGGAGGAGACATTCAACACTCTCCGAAAGTACAAAATAAAGCTGAATCCAATTAAATGTGCTTTTAGAATGATTTTAGGGAAGTTCTTGGGATTCATGGTGTTAAGGCGTTGTATCGAGGCAAACCCAGAGAAGTTCAGGGCCATTCAGGAGATGACTACCCTCGGACAATAAAAGAAGTTCAGCGCCTAACGGGGAAGATTGCGGCTTTAAATCGTTTTGTTTCGAGGTCGGCTGAATGCTGCATACCCTTCTTTCAGGTTCTTAAATAACCGAAGAATTTTTGCTGGATCCCTAAATGTCAGCAAGCCTTCCAAGAGTTAAAGATCTACCTTAGCTCACCTCCTCTCCTTCCCAAGCTTGAACCTGACGAAGAATTTTTCTTGTACCTGGCGGTATCTTCTATAGTCATTGGAGCTGTCCTAGGAGGCGAAAGTTCAGAAGTCGATCTATTACATAAGTCGGGTTTTGAAAGATGCAAAAACTAGGTATGCTAAGTTAGAAAAGTTAACCAATGCTTTATTGATTGCAGTAAGGAAACTTCGACCTTATTTTTAGGGGCACACAATAACAATCCTCACAGACCAACCAATAAAAGCAGTTCTTCATCAGTCATACTTTCGAAAGAATGGTAAAGTGGGCGATTGAACTCGCTGAATTTGATATTAAGTTTCAGCCTTGGTCAGCTATCAAAGCTCAAATATTGGCTGATTTCATTGTGGAATGCACCATTCTTGATTCGGCCGAGCCCAAGCAGCAAGAGTTTGACGTTTCTAGTCTGCAGCCGAACTTTCCTGAAGAAAAAGCAGATCTCTTTGAGGATTTCTGGGCATTATATGTTGATGGCTCATTCAACGCTTCTGGAGTAGGTGCAGGTTTAATTTTTATCAACTCGAAAGGAGTTGTTACTGAGTATGCACCGTGTTTTGAGTTTCCTGCAACCAACAATGGAGCAGAATATGAAGCTCTGATTGTAGGATTGAGGATAGCCATAGAACTGGGGACTGACCATGTGAAAGCCTTCAGTGATTCACAATTGGTAGTAGGGTAGGTCAGCGGTGGCTACGAAGCTCGGGAGGAAAATATGAAAAAAATATCTGTACAAGTTTAAAAGTCTAACCTCGGCCTTCAGTAGTTTTGACATTCAGCAGATTTCAAGAGCAGAGAATTCTAGGGCCAACCTTGTGTCCAAGCTAGCTACTTTAGCTTTGAATGAGTTGTCCAAGGAAGTTTTCTTTGAAGTTCTTCAACACCCATGTTCAGAAGAATCCCAGACCGTAATGCAAGTGGATCATGAGCCCAGCTTGATCGAACTATTAATCCTGTACCTTAAAGATGGCGTCCTTCCTGGAGATCTCAAAGAAGCTCGGAAGTTGAGAAATCAGGCCTCCCGCTATATCTTATATGAGAACAAATTGTAAAAAAGGTCTTATTCCCTACCGCTCCTCAAATGCCTTCGACCATCTGAAGTCGATTATACCCTGAGAAAAGTTCATGGAGGAGTATGTGGAAACCATCTTGGAGCCGGATCATTATCCTACAAGCTACTTTGACAAGGGTATTATTGGCCAACCATGCAGCAAGATGCAGTCGAATATGTAAGAAAATATGATCGGTGTCAGAGGAATGCCAATATTCAAAGGCAACTAGCTTTCCGGTTCACACCTTTAAGCACTCCATGGCCATTCGCATAATGGGGAATGGATATACTTGGATCGTTTTCCATAGCACCTAGACAGCGAAAATTCCTCCTAGTGGCAGTGGAATATTTCGCTAAGTGGGTCGAGGCCGAGTCCTTGGCGAAGATCACTGAAGCAAAGTGTAGGACTTTATCTGAAAATCGATAGTATGCAGGTTTGGCCTACCATGAACTCTGATTACTGATAATGGACGCCAGTTTATAGGTAGAAAGTTCGCTGAATTTTGTGAGGATTTGAATATTTTCCATTATTTCACATTTGTGGCCCATTCTCAAACAAATGGCGAGGCCGAGGTAACCAATAGGACAATGTTGCAAGGGATAAAAACAAAGCTTGAGCGGACGAAAGGAACATGGGTGGACGAACTTTATCATGTGCTCTGGGCTTACAGAACTATCCAGAGGTTGCTAATTGGGGAAACTCCATTCACTCTGGCCTTTGGGACAGAAGCAGTTATCCCAGTTGAACTAGGGCTTCCCTCAGCGCGAGTTAAAAGTTTTAATGAATAAAGCAATTTGTAGGATTTCGGGGCAAATCTTGATCTGCTAGAAGAAAAGCGGGAGAAGGCCCAATTCGGATGGCAGCTTACAAGCAGAGAGTGGCTCAGTATTATAATTCCAAAGTCAGGAGCAAAATATTCAAGGTCGGAGATCTGGTGCTACGTCGAGCAGAGATTTCTCAATCCCAGAATCAAGGCAAGCTTTCTCTGAACTGGGAAGGCTCCTATGAAGTCGAGGAAGTCATCCAACCGAGAACTTACTATATAAAAGAACTTGGAGGAGCTACACTCCCACGATCCTGAAATTCGGAAAATCTATGAATGTACTATCGATAACCACATTTCAATAAAAATTCTTTATCCTTAATATTCTCGTCTCTTATGCAAATGGAGTTGTGGCAGCAAATAATCAAGCCGAGCTTCGTTTTTAAACGAAGAGGGACCCTGAAGGTCTTCGGTTCTTAAATAGGAGGTCAACCACGTTAGGAACAGGAGGACCTCATCCTAATATGGGTGAAGGCCTTCGGTTCTTAAACAGAAGGTTAACCACGTCAAGAACAGTAGGTGGACCTCATTCTGACATGGGTGAAGATCCTTACGGGGGATATGAAGGCTTCTTGGTTAAATTTCCGGTTCTGGCCCAGAAATCCTACCTCAAGTTGCCCTTAAAGGTTTCCAAATTTTTTAAGAAAAAGCAATCTTACTACCAAAAGAACAAAAATTTCCAATCTTATTAAATTTCTTCTCAAAATTTGCACTCTCCTGGGTTATGAGTTGGGAGTATATCTTCATTCAAAATTCTCTCTTACCAAATATCTTGGGCAAAAAATTCAAAGTGAAATGGTGGCAAGAATTCAATCCCCAAGATGTCACCAAAACAAAAGTCCTTAAATGGATCTCCCATCATTCACTTCAAAGACAACCAACAATAGATCCTGCAATAGCAAGATTTCTTCAACAAAAATCCACTACAAGTTCAATGCTTGCAGGTTCAAGATCAAAAATTGAATACAAGAGGCTCCTACTCGAGTCACTTGCAAAACTTGAAGAAGACGATGAAGAAAAGAGAGCTAGTGCACACAGCTCCTCATCAGAACCGTCTTTCAATATTGAGGATGATCCCTTATAGATCCTCCTCACAAATCTCCACACTATCAAGCCTAGCATAGAGATGCCATTTTCATCAAATCAACAACAGGCAAAGCAAACACTTTATGCCATTCAATCAATTCAGTCAAATCAAACTACATGAAGCTTCTCCAGCAAGCTTCTCCAATTGTCTTCCATTGCAGCTATAAAATAGCCACCTTCAATTCCAGTCTCAGCAAGTCCAAGAATGGCAAGACACCGACATCACCACCACTATCGGCGACATCATCGGTGACACCACCCTCACCATGCCACCATCAAGCTACAAATTGAAAGCAAGATTTTGCCTCCCTCTCTGGCAGATACTAACAATACTCCAGCCAACCAAGAAGAAGACCATAACCAAGAAGAAGACTGACCATATGAAGCTGATGTCCATATGGCCCCAAGTGTTCAATACACTGATATCCAGACTTCCAGTAATCCATCACCAAGCTCATCTCTACCTCCTGGCTACACGCAATCCTAGCAATACCTCCAGGCTTCATAGAAGTCTACAGAAGAAGACCCGTTAGCCATAGACGGTCCATTCCTCCAAGAAGAAGTCCAAGTGCATCTACTTCATCTTCAAATTCATCAAGTGAAAATTTCAAAAGAGGCTTACCTCGGATTCTACAAGCTCAGACAAATTCCTCCTCCTCATCCTCATCAAGTTCCACATCACCAACAAGTTAATATATATATATATATACGTACATATATATATATATATATATATATACGTACATATATGTACATATATGTATATATGTATGTATGTATATATGAACAGAGCTGGTTTAAGGAAGTGGAGAGATGCATCTAGAATATTTTGTGGTTAGTGCGTATCTGGGAGATTTAAGGGAAAATTTTATAGCACAATGGTAAGCTTTGTATTGTTGTATGGCTCAAAGTGTTGGGTAACAAAGAAAGTATATGAAAACAGAATGAGTATGACAAAAATGAGAATATTAAGATAGATGGGTGGTAAAACTAGGAAGGATAAATTAACAAATGAATATATTAGAGTAGTGGGAGTTGCATAAGTTAAGGATAAAGTGATAGGGAATTGATTGAGGTGGTGTGAATGTACTACTTAGATCTTAGGAGGCTTCTATAAGGAGGGGTACTTTAGTCTGTGTGGAAGATTGTAAAGAAGAGGAAGATCTAAATTAACATGGATGGAGATTATGACGAAAGAATATGGAAAAATTTGGAATAACATCAGAGGTGGCCCTAGATAGGAATACTTGGCAAATTAGGATCGATAAACACAACCCCAAGTAGTTGATAAAAGGCTAGAAATGATGGTTAAGATTATAATTAGATAAATGGCTGTCAGTGAATGACATATAAGATTTCGAATATAAGATTGGCAATAGAAGTTTGTAAATTCTGTTTTTGCAGGCTATAAATTACTTTCTGGTTTTGCAGGCACATGATGAAAATGAATGGCATACAAGCTTGTTTAACACTAAATGCAACATTAAATTCAGTTTAGATATGCATAGTAAAATGCAAAATTGTCTGCTATAAAATATTGATTTTATATTTAGCACTCACTATGATTTTTGGATTTATTATTTCTGGCAGTTACAACTAAATTTTTGTTTTTGCAGGGAAATGGTGAAAGTAAATGGGCATATAAGATTTCAAAACAATTACAGCCGTGTGCATGTGCAATTGAGTGGGAACTGTATGGAATGGAAAGATCATACTTCTCAAAGTGGAGGCCAGCTGTCTGCAGATGTTTTTGTTGATAGCCTAGAGCAGAAATGGCATGCCAATTTGAATATTACAAACCTATTTGCGCCGGTAAGGCAGATAGTATGCGTAGTAGTTTGTTTCTACTAAATGTGTTATAGGTGATGTGACCTTGCCTGACTCTTTCCTCACATCATCTAATGCAGCTGTTTGAGAGGATTCTAGAAATTCCAGTCACATGGTTCAAAGGAAGAGCTACTGGTGAGGTGCTTGTCTAGACAACATTTTTTCCTCCATCTCCCTCTCCAACCCCCCACCCACGACATAAAACACATGCAAACTTCGACAACACATGATCTAAAGTAGCAGGAAAACCAAATGCAATTTGATATTTGGATTTTAGAAGTTTTAAGTGCTCATCATCTTCTTGTGAGAAACAATTTGCTGCTAGAACAAGATTTTTATGAATAGATTATGCTTCAGTTGTGATATTATTACTGTTTCTGCTATTCCTGTTACTGCTACTACTATCTTAATACCAATCCTTTTCCGCAGATTTTTAAGTTTGTACTATCTTTCTACCAATCCTTTTTTTGGAGATTTTTTAAGTTGTGAATTACATTTGAGGTTGTGGTAGAGTTAAGAATTCATGTGTCTTCTTGAACATCATTTTATATAATTTTGTGGTAGATCATTGACATCAGGGCATTGGAGTTGTCAAACATACAAAAGTTGCTCTTTTGCTAGAGCTTAATGGTCCCAAAGAATCTTATTTGGAGTGGGGATACTTAGGCTGCGGTTGGCATCGTTATAACTTTCTTTTTTTTAAAAAAAAATAGTAAAAGGAATTCTTTTTTTAATTTTCTTCAGATTTCTGATAACAGAAACATGTTTGGTATTTATTTATTTATAACAACAAATCTAAGGAAACATGTTTAGTAAATGAGGCTAAAGGTGGAGGTGGTGGAGGAAGAGGCGCTTAAGGATGCGCTTGTCCTTGTTGAAACTAGCAACCATCCTGTGGGGGTGGTTGGAGAAGGTGTGGACTGGTTAGGAGAGTAGCAGAGAGAGCGGAGGATGTGGGTGTGATGAAAGGCCTTGGTGGAGGTGCTGGAGAGGTGGTGCACGTTGAGGACAAGGATGCCGGCAATAGCAGAGGGGGAAATACAGGAAGTGAGGAGATTGGTGATGAGGATTCATGGGATGTTGAAGATGGCAGAGTTGGAAGAGTTTGGGCAGTCCAGTGGTGGGATGGGAGGTTGCGGGACAAGATTCGCTATCTTGGTATCGGATCCATAGTGGTATCATCCTATTATAATGTGGGTTTGTGGTTTGGTGCTGTACAAGATATCATACTGAGTGTCAGTATAGTATGAGATAATGTGCCGGGACAAGATCGATACGGTATGGTACAGAAAGGCAGACCATGTGCAGGAACATCAAGAGGAGTTGGGAAGGAAGTTGAATAGAGGGGGAATCCGGGGGAGCTGGGACACATAGGGGGAGGAAGACTAAACAGTCATTTCTAAAAAAAGTGGAAGGGAAAAGTTTTCACTTCCATTTTTTCCATAAATAATAGAAGTTACTTTAAAAAAAAATAGATATTGAGATAGGGAAACAAAAAGCTTTTGTTTTTTTTTTTGCATTGGATTCTGTGTTTCTACTTAAAAAAAAAGGAAAAAGAAAAAATGATACCAAATAGGTCCTTAATCTTTTAGTTTGTTCACTTTCTCTAGGTGATTAGGGTGCCAAGAGAGGTAAGATAACTTAGTTATCTTTTTTATTTAAAAGTTCAGTGATGCTTTTTATCCCAAAATCTGTTTAGAAAAATCTGCATTTTTCTCATCTTTTTAAAAAGTAGTTCTCAGTGTGAAGCGCACTTGTTTCTTTTCATAAGTATTGCTTTGTTATTTAGAAGTTCCAGTCACCACTATATCCTATCTTAATGGGTGTTCATATGCTTTAGATATTGATTTATTCATGGTCTTGTTTAATGTCCTTATGTTTACATATGATTGTGGTAACCAAGCAACTCCTTGAAGTTGTGAAGCCATTGGCTTGCCTCAATCAGATTGTTTGCAAAGTGATCCACACAAATCATCTATTTGGTGAAAAGCTTTTTATGATTGTTCTGTTAGTGTTGTTTGAGATGGCTGGTACTATTTTGATGTGAAGTAGATCTTTCTGAAGTTAATGATTGCAAAAATGTGTTTTTTTTTTTGGGGGGTGGGGGTGGGGGTGGGGGTGGGAGATGGTGCGACCAGCTATCTGAAGTGGTAGAGATCTTGTTGCCCCAGTGCAATTCGTTTTGAAGTTGTTTTTCCTGTGTAGAACATTGCATTTGAACCCATTGCATTTAAGCACTCTGCACAGTCTGTTCAAGCAATTTAGAACATTAAGCTGATGCTTTGATATCATTTTCAACTTGTTTTGTCCTTTAATGGTGTCATACACTCATACCATCTGTATCTGCAACTTAATCCATTTGTACTTGTTTTTCTTATCATTAATGAGGATATTTGTAGTCTCCTGGTCATTACATTGATCAATCTGTGATGTTGTAGATCTATATAAGATGGTGTTACCATCTTTATTGGAAAATTTGACCATCTTTATGGAAATGAATACTGGTAATTATGATCGCTTGGTGGTCCACTTTGAAGGTGGATCCCTAGGCTGCTGGTGGATGATTTTTTTGATGACAGTGTCAAGGTTAATGGTACTATCAAGTGCTTTTGCTAGCTGCTTTAATTTGGGGCAAAGAGCTGAATACTAGAGTTTATGAGTGCACCTTTTTAAGGATTTATGTGAGAGGCAATAAGGGCAAGCGACTCCCGACCTCTACTTATTGGTGACCCTCTAAAAGTTATAAGGATTTGGTTTGGTTCTGTGGTCTCTCGAGTTTTGAGGGACTGACTTCTGTGAGTTTATTTGTGATTCTTATCTCCTTATTCCTTCGGATCCTTGATAGGTTCCAAGATCCTCTGTTCAATGAGTTTCTGTTTTTCAGAAATGGTTTCCCTATTGTACTACTTAAACACTTTATTGCTAGTCAGATTGAAGGTATGTGCTCCCCTACTGTCCTATAAATGACATCCATCAACTGTCTAAGACACTGAAAATGTAGTCTCTCTTTTGTGTCATGCAGTGCATTCCTGAAATGCTGAGAAGGTTTGAATCTTTTAGTTCCTTGTTTTTGGAATGAATTACCAAATTTTCATAGGTTCAACCATATTTAATAACAAAATTATGAATATCATATGCATTACCTGTTAATCCAGCTAATATGTGTTTTAACATCTTCATTTTCCTTTTCTTTTTCAGGTTCATATCTGTATGTCTAGAGGGGATACATTCCCGAACATTCATGGTCAGCTTGATGTTAATGACCTGTCTTTTCAGATACTTGATGCTCCTTCATATTTTTCAGTATGTAAAAATTTCATGTTCTGTTGGCTAGTTTTTCACCATTTCTAGAGGAGACCTTTTTTTGATTCTATATATTCTGCTCCTTTCTACTCATCTGTAGTTTTAAAATCAGGAAAAGAGATGACCATACCTAATCAACCAATAAATATGAGAAGGAACAATCTGTTGCTTCTATTTTAGAAGTCTTAATTGCTAGCAAGGTTCGTTGACTTGGAATTGGATCCTGTGTTGGCTGGCTGATGGTATGAGTTGGTATGTCCCTATATCGGGCCCAAACCGACATGGAAACAAGGGAGCATCAGGGAGGAAGGAAGAGAGAGAGAGAAGAGGGGAGGGAGAGGTGGGTTGGTAGAGATGTTGGTGGTGGCCACCGGAGGGCCACAGAGGCCTCCGGAGGGCCGTTGATGCCTTCGGGGCTCTGTGGTCCTCCGCAAGAAAGGTTAGAGAGAGAGAGATAGAGAGGGGGGAGGGAGAGAAATGGAGGGAGGGGAAGGTAGTGGGGAGGTCATTGGAGGGCTGTCGGATGGTGGAAATTGACCTGCAAGCGCCATGGGTTCTCTCTGTCTCTTTTTCTAATCTCTCTTGTGGAAGACCTTGGAGGCCTCGGCAATCCTCCGATGGTCTGAGTAGGCCACCGCCAGCCATCACCGGTCTTTTTATCTCCTTCTCTCCCCTCCTCTCTCTCTCTCTCTTTCTTCCTCTCTTTGCTTGCTCTTTTTCAGCCGGCATTCCGAATTGAACGTCGGTTGGTCATTGGTATGGATCGGCACACATCGAATAGTCTAGTTCGGGGTGGTTTGGTGAACCATGATTGCTAGAATATGTCTGACTTCCAAAAGTTATAAAATAATAATTTAGTTAAAGTCACTGATAGTCGTAAGCATTTTCATTGGTATTTGCTAATTTTAACAGATCTTTATCAACAACCGCACGGTCAAAAAATATGTAATTTGTTTCTTTTGTCTTTTGCTTAACTAGTATTTTTACACAATATTAAGAATGACTTCTAAATTCAGAAGCATTACTGGAAAGCTTTGCTGCCTCTTAGGTCTTGTTTGGTTCATGGGAAGAAAATTTCCTCATTGGAATGTTTTTCTTGGAAGTTGATTCATGGGAATACAATGCCTGAAAAGTTTTTTTGGTATGTTTGGTTGATCACGGGAAAATGATACATTCTAGAGTGCCTTTTGTTTGATTGAGCATCTATTTTCCTAGGGAAGTTGTGTAAAATGCCTATTATATTTTTAGTAAAAGAAAAAATCTTACCCCATTTTATTTATGGCTTTAAGGGCACTTTTGAAAAAAATGGGGATCCCAATTCTCTTGCCATGGGAAAGCTAAAAACCTATGTCCCACATGGGTTTTTTCTTTTCCATAAGACATGGAAAGTTTATTTCCATGGGAATGCCACTTTCCAATCTCTATTCTTTGAAAACTCCAACCAAAGTGGGGTTCATCATTTTCCTGTTGACCACACTTTCCCTCTCCTATTCTTGTCAACTAAATAAGTCCTCAGTATACCCAAGTATATTTTAGTCTCTCTTCTAAATGTTTAATGATTTGTCTAGATTATATTTCCTTATTTAATTAATTTAAATTATTCATGCATCAAGCTTCCCAATGTCAGAGTTGGTCTTTAGATTGGAGAAAATTGCATCGGTTCTTGTGGAGATTGTAATGCATAATGAGTGGTTATCTCAATTAACTCATAAATCACTGGACAAGGATTTTGGTCTTTTGGGTGCTTCGCTTGCTGCATTGAGAGTTCCAGTCATCATAATTCTGTGCTGGCATGCAGGAATCCTGTTTATGAAATCAAGCTAAAATTATGTGGTTATAGATAAATAAGATTCAATTCCCTCTATGAGAAGGAAAAGAAACAGTCAGTAATTTTTTGTTCTATAACTTGGGAAAAGAAACAGTTTGTAATTTTTTGTTCAATCACTAGACAGAATGGCAAGACATGAAGTTCTGGTACCCAAATTGTTAACTACTCAATATTCAGACATAATTTCTTCATATAACTGTCATTTGCCAACATTTTAATGAGTCCTGGTTTCTCCATAGAAAGTAAATTACTTAGTTTGCTATTTTGAAAATGTTGACATTGTAATGGTCTTTATATATACATGCATGCAGGACTTGGCAGCAAGTTTGTGTTTTCGTGGTCAAAGGATATTTTTGCACAATGCTAGTGGCTGGTTTGGTGATGCTCCTTTGGAGGCTTCTGGCGACTTTGGCATAAATCCTGAGAATGGAGAGTTTCATCTGATGTGCCAGGTATCTTTAATTTTCTATCATATAATTTTTTTTAGATGGATGCTGTATGTCTGAAGAGGTTCATTCTATTTACATGAAAGGAAAAATAACCAACATTAATTGATAACTCTGACTGTCTGGTAATGCATTTACTAGTATTCATTTCATGCTAGAACTTTATGCACATGGATCTCTAAAATATTTAAGCTTTTATAGTATAAAATACGGAAGCTAACTTTGTTTTGTTATGTCAAATTGGCTGCACTTTTGGCAATTCTTTTTCCTCGATGCCGCTGAGTTGACATAAAAAAAAATCAGCTCAGATGGTCTGGTCATGCATGGATGATAGGTTGTTTATAGGCTTTAGATATCCATTAAACCTTGGAAGATTATAGTGTTTTGTTATGCATAACAACATGTGCTAGTATGATTAATTTTATGACTGATTATTAATGTTGAAACTTCATGATAATTTAAAAGGCCTTTATTGAGCTTTCGTTTTCTTTAACTTAGCTCTTTCACGCACAATATTTGAGTTGTATTACTTTTTCAAGCATTTATTGGTTTGCTTCTGCAGTCACTATAACTGGATACCACAATTGGAAGTTGGTTTCAGTTATTCAAAGTGAAAGTTTATGTTTCCACTTTCCAGATGCACAACCAATATAGCGTTTTACTCTTTAAAAATGAAATGCTTCTCATTGTTCTGTAGTTCTATAAGTTCAAGTTCATTTCTGGCTTCCACGGGATGAATTAGCTTGCAACTGAGGACCTACATCATAGAATCCTTGTAAGTGCTTGCTTTTGTTTGATGTGTGCTGTGTCCTAGCCGTCCTTGGTAACTTTCAAGCCAAATGACCTTTGACAAACTGTTGCCTAGAGGTGGCAACCCAAGAGGGGGGGTGAATTGAATTTATAAAATTTTTGGCCAAATTTAACTCTACACAAGTATGTGTTTTACTTAATTTAATTCAATTCAATAAAATTAACTAGTGTAGGCAACAGAATCAAGTGTGAATGAATTTAAGTAAGAGTTGATCCAAATTGGTAAGTAATTAGCAATTTAAGGCATGCAAAATATGTAAAGCAATAGAGAAGAAAGCACAACACAAATGCATAAAGGATTTATAGTGGTTCGGTGCAATCTCGCATTTACGTTCACTCTCCAAGCTTTCCTTGGGAATTCCACTATAATCCTAGATTATAGTACGTTTATTTTAACCTGGGATCACAAATAAACTCAGTTGATTTTGTCGGGTTCACCAACCACAATCCTACACCGATAGTTTTCCGGGTTCACTATCAACCCAGTTGGTTTTATGGGCTCACCAACCAAAATCTATGCATTGTCCAATTATCGGCTTGGACCAGCCTATACATCAAGTTTCTTATCCCTAAGAAACTTATAAAGAAAACAAAATACAAGTATTAAAATTCAGCACAAGAAAGAAAATGAAAAGAAAACTCTTTTGGAGCTCGAAGAAGAGGCTGAATGAATACTCTTTGGTAGCTTCTCTTCTCTTCAAATAGTACTGAGTGATTGCTTGAAGTGTTATGGAAGATGACTCTTGGATGCCCTCTGAATTTAAAGCTCAAATCTCTCTCGCTTTTCTCCTTTTATTGGATATTCAATGTAACACTTTCTTCTTGAATGATTTTCTTTCTTAAATTCTTAAAAATTCCATCCAAAATATTTTTCTAACTCTTTTTATACTTGGGAGTGGCTTAGGAGTGAGTTTTGGCCGTTGGGAAGTTTGAACTAGTCATTTGAGTGGAGAATGACCCATTTGAAAAAGCTGCAGAAAACTAGCCATTTATAGTCGTTGTAGTCACTAGATCGGCTCAGTTTTTGACTGGGTCGGCTCAATTTCTAATTGGGTCGGCTCAATATCAATAGACTTCAAAAATCAGCTTTCTATTTTTCTATTTTTCAAGATCGAGCTGACCTAATTTTTCACTAAGCCGACTAAGTACTAAGCCAGCTCAGTTTTTCACTGGGTCATCTAAAGCCCTCGGCCTTCAATAATTCTACATATATTTCTGTATGAGTGGCTTTTTATATTCAACTTTTGAGGGCTTCTTCCATCTTGATTTTATGGTCTTTCCGATCATTAAGGCTTCCAAAACTTCTTGTTTGGGCTTTATTTGAGCATTTGAAATCATTCTTTTCTTTGACTTTTTTTTTTTGAGGGGATTTTTTTTATGGATAATTTCTTCATTTCAAGTACTTGAAAAGTCCTACATACATTCTTGAAATGCATGATTAGTATCATTTATACTCAACATTTTGGAATCATCAAAATCAATCTTAAGGTCAACAATTTCTCCCTTTTTTATGATGACAAAATCTTGAGTATATGCGCAATAAAAACAAATAATATGTTGTAATGAATTTTGTCAAAATGTATCATGAAGTATCATGAAGTATAGATTAAACATGTTGGTGCGAAATCTGATCATCGCCGGAGGAGCACCGGAGTCGGAGGAGACGAGGTCTTCGTCGGTGACCTGCAAGATAAGTCTCATCTAGAGCCCGGGGGGCGGCTCAGGCAAGATCCTTCGACGATCAAGTCAACTCTTTCGGCCAATAGAGATGGAGGACTCAGTAGAGAAAGTTGTAGAGTATTGAGAAGAAGGAAAGAGCCTTGAGAAAACGTATATGGAGGGTTCTTTTTATAGACGGAGTCTGTAACAAACTGATAGTGACAGTCGTAATCGTCTGATAGTGGGTCGCTCAGGGCCACGTGGAGTTTGTTACGGAGGGTAGTGTCTGTTGTCGTGACGTGTCAGTCCATTGAGATTTAATCGTCGAAGTCTGGACCTCTTAAGCAGTTTGTGGGTGAGTTGATTCGTGTCGTGTGGGATCGGATTCGTGCGGAGACCTTCCTGGATGACTGTGGGAAGTTTGGCTGCTGGAGTTCGGAAGGAGTTCGGCCGTCGGAGTCTGAAGAAAGTTCGACTGCTGGAGGAGTCTGGAAGAAGTTCGGCCGTCGGAGGAGTTCGGCTGCGATCACGAGTTACACCTGATCGAGCACCAAATCGAACTTCGACGGGAGCGAGGTTCACCCCAACAATAGTCCCCCTACTTCCGAATTCGAAATTCGAAGAAAGTGAAAAGACGATCGTCGAAGTTCATTCTCGGGCCCTCGCCTCGTTGGGATGAGACATTTTGGCGTTTGCCACACTGGCACTAAAACTTTTTAAATCTAAAATGGGTTTGAAAAGATGGCCCTTCGTTTCTCCCATCAAAACTCTGTCCCAGGTACGGCGCCATAAAGATTCCGCCTACGGCCGCCTTTCTATCATGATGAGTGGGACATGCGGCGCATGTTGACCGGCTGAAGCTGATCCGCGATCATAGCCACCTCGGGTTACTGCCGGCTATTTAAGGTCTTCTTCTTTCGTTCGGAAGTCATTCTTGCCCGAGTCTTCTCCTTCTTTCAGCCCCCATCCATCTTCTTCCTAAGGGTCTTAACCTTCTCTCGCCTTCTTGTGCTCCGAACATCCTTTCGATGGTCCTCATCGCATCCATCGTCCCTTCATTCTCCCCAGATAGTTTAGGTCAGTTTCCTAACCCTTCTCTTAGGTTATTCGTGCTTATCACTTTTGGCTCCTTGCTTTCCTGATTTTTTGGTGGCGACCTTTGTCCTGCTTTTTTTCTTATATATATATATATATTTTTGGGGGTTTTCTTGGGGTTTAATCTCGATCCGAATGTCTTCCGAAACCTCCTACTCCATCGGTTCATGGGGCTCGTCCGAACCGACCTTCTTTGATCCTGTACCCCTGGCCAAGGTAGAATCCAAGAACATGTTCCGCTCGTCTTTCGCTTCAGACACCATCCCGTTCGTTCTTACCTCGGACGATTTTTTTCTGATCCGAATCCAATACGGAATTCCTCCAGAAGATGACTTTGAACTTTCTAGCTCCGACGACCGGGTCAGCTCTCCTCCGATCGGCCGATTTTGTTTGTACTTGGAAGCTTTACATGCCGGGCTTAGACTCCCGCTGCCCCCATTTGTAGCCGTCCTCTTTCGATTTTTAAACATCTCCTTTGCATCTATTGTACCGAACTTCTTTCGATTCGTCATAGATTTTCTCTCCCTCTGTCGATTAACCGAAGTCCAGCCAACCATTTCGCTTTTTAGGAACTTCTATACCTTCAAGCGCCATCCTTCCGCGAAGGATTGGTGGTACTTTTCTCCTCAGGTCGGCAAAAAGGGGTTATTGGAAGGTGCCCTTTCTTCCGTTCACAACTGGAAGGAAAAGTTCTTTTTTGTACATTGCCCGACCTTGCCATTAGGTCTTCCTTCATGGGGTTATATTAGAGAGTTAGTTCGCCGAGCTCCTAGCTTAGACGGAGTTGACCTTGATTCCTTCGATAAACTCAAGGCGTACCGAGCTCCTCTTCTTCCCGACCTTCTAAAGGAACAGACCTTGTTCAACCTGGGTCCGAGTCTCCGCGATCCCGCTGGTACATCTTTTGATTTTTGAATCCACACGGTTTCGCGCACGTGTATTGCTACTAACCGCGCTTCTTTTTCTGTTACAGAAATGGACACAAGCTGCCGAGATGCTTACCAAAGGGCTCTACACCAAGAAGAGGAAGGGAAGGCACCGAATGACGGCTCAAAGAGAACGAAAGTTGGTGTTTCCAGCTCCAAATTCCCTGCCTCCACTGCTGCTGCATCCGAGGTCATCGTCGGCGTCGAGACTACCCTAACTGTCGAGGTCGGCACTGCTGGCGTGGGCTCGGTGCCTTCCATGTCCTCAGGTTCCTCCAGCGGGGATCGGGTTTCGGAGCTCCCTGTCAAGAAAGGGACGGGGGAAGGAAGAAAAAAAGCCATTGCTAAGACGTCCTGTAAGGCTCGCTTAGGCGGATCGGACGGTGACAACAACGAACGAGGGGAGGATCCCTTCGACAACCCGGAGATCATCCGGGATCTTATCGACAGGTTTGTTATGCCCAAGGTGGTGGACCATATGGCCGACCTAGATATGCGACAGCTCGTCTGGGGTTCTCTCAGAACCATCCTTAAGATGATTGCTCCGTTGCTCGATTCTTTCTCTTTTCTTCTGCACTTTTTTTTTTTAAACACCAATCATTTGTTGCAGTCGGATCACCAGATGCTCGCCTATATCAAGAGGGCGCGTCATCAGGAGGCGAAGGCACGGAAGGCCCAGGAGGACCTTCGAGTCGAGATCCGCCATCTTCAAGAGAGGGTCAACGAGGTCGAGCACCTTGCCGAGGAGAAGGCGGTGGACATCGGAAGTCTTCAGGGTGCGCTCCGCAAAGAGGAGTTCGTCTCGGTCGGGCTAAAGGCTGCACTGGCCCTGGAGGAGGAAAGGAGGAAGGCAGCCGAAAATAGGGTCGCTGAATTAGAGACCCAAATGGCGAAGTCGATCTTGGAGGCAATGATCCAGGCCATGGAAGAGTTCAAGACCTTTTTCGAAATGCGGAACTTAAAGGTCGAGTTCGGCCAGGAAGCGTTTATCAAGGGTTTCGAGCTCTGCAAAGGTAGGGTAGCCTGGAGGTTCCTCGAGCTCGACCTCAGCTTTCTGGAGGAGGAAGACGATGTGGATGCGGGATCGTCTAATGCCGTAGTCGACCCTTCCTTCGATGACCTCGCTTCTGGCCCGTCTGAATCTGCCGCAGAGGCGCCCGAACTAGTTCGGGAACCTGAGGTGGTCAAGAGCGATTCGGCTCTGTCCTCCGTCGTCTCTCTTGAGGTTGAAATTCTCGAGTAGTTGTATATTTTTCTTGTTTTCCCCTTCTTGCCTTGTACTTAAATGTTTTGATTAAATGAAGTGAATTTTTTCCATATCTTTGAGCGCTTTTCATATTTCGAATACAGTCTCCCGCCAACGCTGACCCACTGCCTAGGGGGTTTCGATAAAGCCTTTGATAAAGAACCTAAGGAAGGAAGTTCATCTTTTGAAGAAGTTGAAGAAGATGGAGGAAGACCTTCGAGCCTCGTGAAAGAATGCTTCTGAGGCGACCAAAGAGGTCACTCGTCTTCAAGGCTTGCACATGAAGGATGCAGTGAGCTTCAGTATCCGGAAGGGCAGCTTTGAGAAGGAGATCGCCAAACTCAAGAAAAATGCCAGCGACAAGTTCTGGGCACTGACAGCGAAGATCAGCTCTCTTGAAGCTGACCTGAAGAATGCTGAGAAAAAGATCCGTCTTCTTGAAGGAAGCTCGCCGTGGTCTATCGACAAGGCCCGGTACGATTGGGGTTGGTCAAAAAAATTCTCCCAGCTTCGGAATCAGCTGCAAGATACTGAGGACTGGCATAATAGCTATCGAGTGACCTGGGCGGAGAAGATGTCCAGGCTTGAAGGCGAGCTTAAGGTTGCCAGAGATGAGGCGGCTCATCTTCGAAAGCGACTGCACAATAGTCGGGGAGCCATCGCGAGTGGTGAGTCGGAGGAGATTGCCTCCTTGAAGAGGACCATCGGTGAGCTTTCAGAGGCGGTTGGGGCGGAGAAGACCGAGGTTCAACGACTGAAGCTTCAGCTCACCCGTGAACATCGGATTGTCGAGGACGCGGAGGCCAAGTCTGAAGTTTTGAGGAGATAGCGGCGAGAGTTTGAGGGTAAGTTTCAGCTCGCTAACAGAATGTACGTAGATGGTCTCTACAAGAAGAAGGAGATTGAGGAGGAGATCCTTAGGCTAAAGCAGGCCTTGGTGATGGCCGGGGTCGGCAGCCCAAAGTTCGAGGAATTCGGTTCGCTTTAGAGCTTCGGCCTCTTCCCCCTCTTTTCTTTCTTTCAGTAATCGGCCTATGTTTTGCTTGTAATGAACTCATTTTTATAATGGAATAATACATTTCTCGTTATTTTCGTTTCACATGAATTTGAGGTCTATTTGTGGCCTTACCTTCTTTACCTCGTTTTTCTCTCTGTCGTCTTCTTATGAAATGCTCGTTGTGGATGCCGAGCTTGTTGTGGATGCCAAGCTTGTTGTGGACGTTGAACTAGAACCTCTTCTGCAAATCAGGATAAGGTTATGTCTTTCGCATTTGACGTAGTCAGGTTGTTGTGGAAAAACATGTATAAGAATTCTCCGTCGAGCTTCTTCCTTCTCCACGTCTTTAGTCTACGAGGTTCCGACTTTTGCTCATGTTAGGATGAGGCTTTCCTTCTATTCTTAACATGGCTTATGGAGGTGTGTTAGGGTCGTCGGTAGGGCCTCCTCCCTCATCTCGTCTTAGTTCAACGAGGCCTTCGACTTTGCTCACATTAGGACGAGGTTCTCCTCCTATTCCTAACAAGCTGTAGGGGCATGTTAGGGCTGTTGGTAGGGCCTCTCTCCTTATCTTGTCTTAATTCAACGAGGCCTTCGATCTTGCTCACATTAGGATGAGGTTCTCCTCCTATTCCTAACGAGCTGTAGGGGCACATTAGGGCCGTTGGTAGGGGCTCTCCCTTCATCTTGTTTTAGTTCAACGAGGCCTTCGACTTTGCTCACATTAGGACGAGGTTCTCCTCCTGTTCCTAATGGGTTGTAGGGGCACATTAGGGGCCTCTCCCCTCATCTCGTCTTAGTTCAACGAGGCCTTCGACCTTGCTCATTTTAGGATGAGTTTCTCCTCCTGTTCCTAACGGGCTATTTTAGGTTGCTTCAGAGAATTGTCATTACACTTTTTGTGCTAAGGAGTAATGATGTTAAAATAGTTTTATTAAAGAAAAGTTACTGGTAGTACATTCTTAAGTTTTCCGAATTCCAAGGCCGCGGGAGTGCCGCTCCTCTGAGCTCCTTCAAGCTGTCAGTTTCGGACCGGATGACCTCCTCTAGGGGCCTCTCCCCTCATCTCGTCTTAGTTCAACGAGGCCTTCGACCTTGCTCATTTTAGGATGAGTTTCTCCTCCTGTTCCTAACGGGCTATTTTAGGTTGCTTCAGAGAATTGTCATTACACTTTTTGTGCTAAGGAGTAATGATGTTAAAATAGTTTTATTAAAGAAAAGTTACTGGTAGTACATTCTTAAGTTTTCCGAATTCCAAGGCCGCGGGAGTGCCGCTCCTCTGAGCTCCTTCAAGCTGTCAGTTTCGGACCGGATGACCTCCTCTACTCTATATAGACCTTCCCAATTCAGGGCTGATCTTGAGGCTGTGAAATGGACGCTCGTTGGAGCACCAAGTCCCCTTTCTTCAATGCTTTGCTTTTTACTCTGGAGTTAAAGTATCTGGCCACTCTTCGTCTGTATGCTGCCATTCGAACTTGGGCATTTTCTCTTTTCTTTCAGTAGATCGAGGTTGACTCTGAGGTTCTGTGAGTTACGTTGCTCATTGAAGGCTACGACCTGTGCTGATGGGAGTTTAAGCTCGATTAAAATGATTGCTTCCGTTCCAAAAGCTAAGGTGAATGGTGTTTTCCCGATCGATAGCCTTTGAGTAGTTCGGTACGCCCAGAGGACGTGGTAGAGTTCGTCCGCCCAAGTTTCTCTTGCTCTTTCAAGCCTTGCTTTGATGCCCTGCAGTAAAATTCTGTTGGTCACCTCTGCTTCATTTGCCCGTGGATGGGCCATTGACGTGAAATGATGGGAGATGTTTAGATCTTCGCAGAACTTAGCGAATCTCATTCCAGCAAACTATCGTCCGTTATCTGTTATGAGAGTCCGGAGCAGACCAAACCGGCAGACAATTGACTTCTAGACGAAGTCCTATACCTTGGCCTCAGTAATTTTTGCTAATGGTTTGGCCTCGATCCATTTGGTAAAGTAATCGATCGCAACCAGAAGGAACTTCCGTTGTTTGGATGCCATTGGAAAGAGGCCTAGTATATCCGTTCCCCACTGCGCGAATGGCCAGGGTGCGCTTAGTGGAGTAAGCTCAGTGGTCGGCTGTCTTTGTATGTTTGCATTTTTCTGACAGCGGTCATATTTCTTAACATACTCTATAAAGTCATGGTACAAGGTCGGCCAATGGTATTCTTGTCGAAGTAATCTTTATGATAGGGATCTGACTCCTATATGGCTTCCGCAGATTTCCTCGTGCATTTCTCATAATGCGAAGTAGGCCTCCGAAGGTCAGAGACATCTCAATAGCGGTAGTGAATACAACCTTTTATGTAATTTGCCTTCATACAAAACATACCGGGAGACTTGATTTCTAAGTTTCCGAGCTTCTTTCGGATCATGAGGAAGAGTTCCGTCTTTGAGGTAGGCAACTAGCGGATCAATCCAGCTTGGCTCGTGCTCAATTTGCATAATAGGCTACGACTCCTCCATGCTTGGGCACTTCAGAACTTCAAAGAATACTTCTTTGGGCAGTTCGGTCGGGGTTGAAGTGGCCAATCTAGAGAGGAGGTCTGCTCTTGTATTCTCTGCTCTTGGAATCTGTTGAATACTAAAACTGTTGAAGGCCAGAGTCAAATTTTTCACTTTCTCAAGGTATTTTATCATGCTTTCCTCCCAAGCTTCATAACTGCCGCTGACCTGTCCGACCACCAGCTGGGAATCACTGTAGACTTGGAGTCGGTCTGCTTCCAATTCTTTTGCTATTTTTAACCCAGCGATCAAAGCTTAATATTCGGTCCCATTATTAATTGCAGGAAATTCGAAGCGTCGTGCATATTCAGCGACGATTCCTCCGGGGTTTACTAAGACCAACCCTGCGTCTGCTCCAGTAGCGTTGGTGAACCATCCACATACAGGGCCCAAAAACCTTCGGGAAGGTCCGCACTCTCTTCAGGGGGGCTCGGTTGTAACCATAAGATGTCGGTTCCGCTCTGTTCAAGCTTGGCTTCGTTTGGAATGATGCATTCTACCATAAAATCTGTCAATATCTGAGCTTTGATCGACGGCCGAGGTTGGTAGTTGATGTCAAATTCTGTAAGCTCGATCGTCCATTTTGCAATTCTTTCGGAGGCGTCCGTTCGATGGAGGACTGCTTTGATTGGTTGGTCCGTGAGGACAGTTATGGTGTGCCCTTGAAAGTAAGGTTGGAGTCTTCTGGCAGCAATTAGAAGAGAGTAAGTCAATTTTTCTAACTTTGAATACCTGATTTTTGCAACCCTTAGGACTCGACTTATGTAGTAGACCGGCCGCTGTATTTTCGTTTCCTCCTTGAGCAGGACCGCTGCTAAGGTTGCCGGGGAGACCGCTAAGTATAAGAACAATTCTTCTCCGGGTTTAGGCTTTGCCAGCAATGGGGGTGAGCTGACGTAGTTTTTAAGCTCCTCGAACGCCTGTTGGCATTCCGTCGTCTAGGAGAAGTTTTTTGGCTGCTTGAGAGCTTGGAAGAAAGGCATGCATCGCTTGACCGATCTTGAGACGAAGTGGTTTAGGGATGCCACTTTTTCAGTCAAGCGCTGAACTTTTTTGATTGTTTTTGGAGCAGTCATCTTCTGAATAGCTCGAATTTTCTCTGGATTTGCTTCAATTCTGCCATTTGATACTATAAATCCCAGAAACTTCCCTGAGGTCACACTAAAGGCGCATTTGGTCGGGTTCAACTTCATCTTGTACTTCTCGAGTGTACTGAAAGTCTCTTCGAGATCGACGATGTGATTCATTGAAGCTCATCTTTTTACGAGCATGTCGTCCACATACACCTCCATGTTGCGGTCAAACTGCTCGAAGATTTTGTTGATCAGACGCTGGTACGTTGCTCCTGTATTTTTTAGTCCGAAAGGCATAACCCTGTAACAGTAAAGACCATGATCAGTAACAAAAGCAGTTTTCTCATCCTCTGGTGCCGTTCGAATTTGGTTGTAGTCGAAAAAGACATCCATGAAGGTGAGGAACTCGTGGCCCGAGGTTGCGTCCATCAGTTGATCAATCCTAGGCAATGGGTAGCTGTCTTTTGGACATGCTTTATTCAGCTTTTTGAAGTGTATATACATCCTCCACTTGCCGTTTGCCTTTTTGACGAGCGCCACATTTGAGACCTAGCTCGGGTAGTTAACTTTTCGGATGAATCCAATCTTGAGGAGCTTGTCGACTTCTTCTGCAATTGTTTTCTGCCTCTCTGGAGTGTGGCTGCGCATCCTCTCTTTCGTTGGCCGACACTTAGGATCAGCAGTTAGCGGATGTTCCATGACCTCGGCATCAATTCCTAGCATATTCGCTGGGATCCAAGTAAAGACGTCCGCGTTCCTCCGAAGGAATGTGATGAGTTGTTCCCGAACCTCGTTCCCCAAGTTGGAGCCGATCTGCACAGTCTGCTCTGCGTTTCCATCATTTAAGGGCACAGATACGAGGTCTTCCATAGGCTCGCCCCGCTCCTCAATAAGGTCGTCCCGGACATCCAGCCCATCAATAGGACAAAGGTCGGGCCGGATGTCTTTTTGCAGGGCAATGGAGTAACAGTGTCTTGCTAATGCCTGGTCTCCCCTGATCTCTCCAATTCTGCAGCTCGTTGGGAACTTCACATTTAGATAATAAGTTGACACTACAGCTCGGAGCGCGTTCAAACTAGGTTGGTCGAGAATAGCATTGTAGGCAGATAGAGTTTTTACGACTAAGAAATTGACTTATGCTTTAGCCAGCTTCGGGCGTTGCTCTGTAGCCACAATCAAAGTTATTATGCCCTCAATTGGCACGGCATCGCCAGTGAAGCCTACCAACGGGGAGTTCATAGATCCCAACTGGTTATTAGGTAAAGATATTCTTGAGAAAGCATCGTAAAACAAAACATCAGCAGAGCTTCCATTATCTATTAAAATACAGTGCACATCATAGTTAGTAATGTTTAAAGAGATTACAACCGCATCATTGTGCGGGAACTGAACTCCTTAGGCATCCTCGTCGGTGAAAGCAATGGACTCTTCAGTTCTCCGCCTCTTCCCGGGCTCTGCTGATCTGCTGGCCTCTCCTTGCCGAAGTCCCCCAAAGATAGTGTTGATGATGTCGAGGGATGGCCGATCTGGCTCCTGCTCCTCCCTTCTTGGCAGTTCTGGTTGTGGTAGTGCCCTTGGCCGATCTTCCCATCCCTCAGGCCGACGTCGTAGGAATTGGCCGAACCTACCTCGCCTGATGAGCTCTTCAATTTCATCTTGGAGCTGGATACATTCTTCAGTATCGTGACCGTGGTCACGATGATAGAGGCAGAACTTGTTTGGGTTGCGTCTACTAGGATGGGAGCGCATCCTTTCGAGCTTTGGAAGCTGCTCCTTAATCTCCATCAATACTTGGGTTTTTGGAGCATTGAGAGGGGCATAGTTGTGGAACCTTCGGAGGGGAGAGCCCCGTCGAGCCCTTCTATCAGGGCTTCCCTGCTTCTGAGCCCGGGGAGGAGTTTGGGCTTGCTTGTGCTCAGGGGGAGTTCGGAAGTGCGGCCAAGCTTCACTCGGCTTTCCTTCTTCAGCGGGCCTGCCTGGCTCGCCAATTCGCCGCTCTCCAGCGGCTTCATTGTCTTTGGCCTTAAAGGCCTCTTCCGCTCGGGTGTACCCTTCAGCCCGAGCAGGCATACCGGCAAAATCTCTAGGATACTTTTTCTCCAGGAAGAACAGCAGATTGTTCTTCTGAAGGCTGTCCTTCAGTGCGGCCATCGCAACAGACTGGTCTAGATTTCGGACCTCCAGTGCAGCAGCATTGAAATGATTGACATAAGCTCGGATGGATTCTCCCTCTTGCTGCTTGATGTTGATGAGGGATTCCGAACCTCGCCTAGGACGTCAGTTGCTGACAAAATGAGCCGCAAACTAATGGCTCATTTGATCAAAAGAGAAGATGGTATTCGGCTTGAGGGCCAAGTACTGGCCGCTCCCTTTAGAGTTGACGGGAAGGCTCGACAGAGAATGACGTCTGGCGTGCCATGAAGCAGCATCATCGTTTGGAAAGCCTCCAGATGGTCGATCGAATCGGTTGTCCCATCGTAGCTCTCGAATTGAGGGAGCTTGAAGTTTGGCGGGATCGGTTTTTGCATGATGCGGTGAGAGAAAGGTGGATCGGTACAGATGTCATTATCGTGGGAGGGGGGAGCTCGGTGGAGTTCCTCGATCCGCCGGTTCATCTCTTGTAGCTTCTGGTCCAGATCCTCTCGATCGCGGATCTCGAAGGTCTTTTGACTGAATGGGGGCAAAGTCCTCCCAGGGGTGGAGTCGTGATCAGAACAGGGGCTCTCCGCCCTCTACTTTCCCTTTTTGGAGGTCACTGGCCGGCCGGCCAGCCCAAGCCGGCCGCCCCCAGATCGGATCATGGGGTTTCGGAGAAGCCTACTCTAGCTAAATCGGCATCGGAGGCTGCTATTGCTGCATGGCCTGCACTGCTTTTGTGAGGCCGCGAACCTGCTGGACCAGTAGGTTGAACTGCTTCGCGTCCACCGTTGTTGTAGGTAGAGCTTGAGTTGCCGGGAATGAGACATGAGCGGGCAGATCTGGGTGGAATCTGGCTACGGAGGCCGTCGACCGTCGGGTAGAAGCTTTTCTGGGAGGCATCTTTTTTGGAAAGAACGACTTTGGAGAAGTAGAGATCTCTGTTGTGCACTCCTTTAAGAACAAGGGAATTTTAGGAACAAAGCGGCCTTTCCTCTAGCACCAATCCTGTTGGTGCGAAATCTGGTCGTCGTCGGAGGAGCGCTGGAGTCGAAGGAGACGAGGTCGCCGTCGGTGACCTGCAAGACAAGTCTCGTCCAAAGCCTGGGGTGGGGCGGCTCTGGCAAGATCCTCCGACGATCAAGTCAACTCTTTCGGCCAATAGAGATGGAGTACTCAGTAGAGAAAGTTGTAGAGTATTGAGAAGAAGGAAAGAGCCTTGAGAAAACGTATCTGGAGGGTCTTTTTTATAGACGGAGCCTGTAACAAACTGATAGTGACAGCCGTAACCGTTTGGTAGTGGGTCGCTCGGGGCCACGTGGAGTTTGTTACGAAGGATAGTGTCTATTGTCGTGACGTGCCAGTCCGTTGAGATTTAATAGTCAAAGTCTGGACCTCTTAAGCGGTTTGTGGGTGAGTTGATTCGTGCCGTGTGGGGTCGGGTTTGTGCGGAGACTTTCCTGGATGACTGTGGAAGTTTGGCCACTAGAGGAGTCTGGAAGGAGTTCGGCCGCCGGAGGAGTTCGGCTGCGATCACGAGTCACACCTAATCAAGCACCAAATCGAACTTCGGCGGGAGCGAGGTTCACCCCCAACAAAACACATGAATGAGTACTTCATGAATGCTCTCAATTAATCTTTTGGTTCTTGTACATGATTAATTCATTACACATTTTATATACTCATTTCAAATTTGTCTCAATTCAAATAAATGAGTATTAAGATTTCAAGCATCAAATTCATTAAGTTTCTTAACCATTAATCCTTTAAGCATATACTCAACATTTCTCTCCCTCATTTTGACAGCATCAAAAAGCTCATTAGAAGGATGAAGAAAAGTTATCAAAATGTATCAAGTTTAGAAAATCAATTTAGGTGAATCATCTTCCTTTTGAAAATTTATTCTTTCACTCAAAATAAATTTAAAATATTTATTTTAATTTTAGAAATTAGCTTAAATTTAAATATCAAAGACTTTCCTCCTTTTTGAATGAATATGATCTTTAATCAGATTTTTAAATATGCATTTTTAAGCTTTAAGAAGAATAGAGCTTTTAAAAAAATTTGATCATGAAATTAAACATAATATGCACTTTAATATTCAATCTTTTTTTTTAAAGAAATTTTAGTCAATTAAGTTTGAAAAAGATATGTATTGGAAATGTATTGAGTAGAATAAAATAAATAGTATCAAAGCAAATATTAGTCACATTTTTAAATTTATTGCTTTGAATAAAAATTGCTTTAATACAAATAATTCATAAGACTTTTGCAATGCATATCAAAAATTCAGTATTAAATTTAAAATTTTAAATTAGTTTTAAAATTAAGTTTAGAAATTCGTCTAGGAGTAAGAATATAATTTTAATTTAATTTAACTCTAATTAATTTTCAAGGATAATTATGCAAATCAAAATAAGAAATCAGCATATTAATGATACCACTTTAAGTAATTTTTAATTATTAAGAATAAGTTATTAGTTTGAAACTATTTTAAATCAATAGCACTTTAAATAAAATAAATTAAACTGAATAAACATATGAAAGCACAAATTAAGAAGACTATAAGGCATTTGATTGAAAGTTTAAAATCAATATAATAAAGCTCAAAATAAGATAATTGATTGAGAATTTAAGATCATAAATTCATTAATATTTTCAATCAAATTAAATTAGAAAATATCTCTTCTGCTTTTCATACTAATAGCT
The DNA here is from genome assembly GCA_006176705.1 of Cocos nucifera. NCBI lineage: Eukaryota > Viridiplantae > Streptophyta > Magnoliopsida > Arecales > Arecaceae > Cocos > Cocos nucifera. Next base: position 506,084 of record QRFJ01000676.1, on the reverse strand, counting down.
GGATTAATTTATTTTTCAACTCTCTGCCCCTCTTTATTTTTCAAAATTTGCATGCTTAATCTTTATAATTTTTGTTAGTCCCCCTTTTTTTTCAAGTTAAGCACGTTTAATTGATACCATATTAACCTTTAATTAATACAAATTTATCTTTTAAGTTTAGATTTTTAAATTTGATTGATACCAATTTAGTAATTATTTTATCTTTGGTTTTCTCTTTCTTACTTTTGCAAATAAAGTTATTTTAAAATTAAATAAAATTTTTTAAAAAATAAGTATTAATTGAGTAAATTAAGTATTAAATTATGCATTAAATAAATATAGCATCCACTTATGTAGACACTAAATTTTTAAAAAAATTGCATTTCATTAACTTCAAAAGATGTTTACAATGATAATAAACATCTAAAAGTCCAAAAGTACGCCGTGTAAATGTACTTCTCAGTTTTAATTAATAAGAACTTTAGGCTTCAAAGATTTGAATAATATAGTCTTGAAAATATTTCTCTTCACTTTGATATTAAAGTAAATCATTCAAAAATGAATCACAAGAATTTATCTCAAATGTTATAATAGCATGAAGAATATAGCCATGAAAATTCATATTTGAGACAAAGCAACTATTCTTTTGCCAAAAGATAAATCAATAAAATATAAGGCATATTATATGCTGTCTAATCCTGAATGAATAAAACTAAATTTTTCTTTAAATATTTGGATTTAAAAGCAAATGACAACTTTCTTAAAATATTTTATATGATATCAACTTCAAAAGATTTAAGAAGAGCATTTTTCAAATTCATTTTTGGATATATCATTCAAAGCAAATCATATGAAGATTTGTTTAATTTTTCAGAAAACATCTCTTTCTTTTCTTAAGTAGTATCAATCAATTTGAAGCATAAATATATCAATCCTATAATTTGTCTCAAGGTATAATATCAAAAATATATTCATGCGGACTAGATTATACGTAAGGATATTTTCTTCTTTTTGTCAAAGATAAAGCAATAGAATACGAGACGATAATGATCTATTTGATATCAATCGTTGAAGTTTTTGATCGAAAAAGATGAATCAATTAAAATTCAGATTAAATTATCTTGATAAGTTAATTTGAATTGATATCAACAAATCATGCAAAATAAATCATTAAGAGATATTCTGTTTAAACTTAGGTCTTCCTTTTCTTAAGAAATGTAATTTAATCAAGTTTTGAAAAGGTATGAAATTCTTAATTTTATCTCAAATGATATCATTTAAGTTATGCAAAACCAGATTTGAGATAAAATATTCTTTTCTTTTGCCAAAGAAAAAAAAAGGAACAAGAAAATTTAAGGCAGGAATAGACTGTTTGACACCAATTATAATAATTTTGATACTGATTGTTTTAAGAACCAGTTCAAATAGCAAACTTCTTGATATCAAACATGAAAAATAATTCAATTTTGGATACCCAATATTTTGAAGAGAAAATGTAATATCTTTGAAAGATCTTCTCCAATTTGATACCCATTGAGTTGAAATAAATCAAGATTTTCTTAAGAGATTTGATACCACTTTAAGATTGAAGAAAAACTAATTTTCAAATTCATTACTTGAAAATAATATGAATAAAATATGAAGGCATATTTTAAATTCAATTTGATATTAAGTATGAAAGGCATTCTTCAAGTCAGGGGACAAAATCGATTGAGGTTAAAATGAGAGGAATCTAGATATTGGCTCTGTGTTAATCTAACTATGGGATTTCAAATTCTTAGGTGTTAACCTAAAATGCAATGCAACTTAATACATCAAGCATTTTGAATTTTATAATTGATGTCTTGTCTTTAAGTACTTATTTCATGCTAATTTTTATTAAAATTTTAATAATTTAGCATTTTATGGGGGAATGTTAAATTTAGTTTTACTTGTATGTTCAGCAATTAAAAAACATTCATATCCAATTAAGCATCTTTTAATTTAAGTTTATCAATTGCAGAATTGATATGGAAAAACTATTATATCATATTGAATTTTAAGATAATTTTAATTTATATCATAACATGATACTTAGAGGAGAGCATATTGACCTTTTAAAATCAAAGTATTCAAATCATCAAAAAGATCAAAAGAGTATGACAAGTAATTAAACAATATTTTTATTTAAATTCATATTTTTCTTGTTATAAGAAATATTATTTAATTAAGTTTAAAAAAAATATGAAATTCTTTGAATTTGACTCAAATGGTATCACTTCAAGAGTATATCAATATGAAATAGATTTAAGATATTATATTCAATTCTTTTGCTAAAAATAATGCAATAAAATGTAGGGCAAGAATGATACCATTGATACCAATTAAACTAAAATTTAGATCAAATCGGATTTTCTTGATAATTCAATATCACTTAAAGGTCAATTTGCAAATTCAGCTTGATATCAATCATTTTAGTTTTGAAATGATAAAGGCGAATCAATTCAAATCAACTAATTTTAAGGATTTTGAATGATGAATCAATTTGAATTGATATCAACAAAACAATCAGGACAAATCATATAAAAAATTTCAGTTATTCTTCAAAAAGATCATCTCATCCTTTTCTTAAGAAATATCAAGCCATTAGGTTCAGAAAAGGTATGTATTTTTGAATTTGTCTCCAACAATATTATATCAAGAGATATAGCTGTGCAAAACCAGATTTGAAACAAAGACATTCTTCTCTTTTTGCCAAAAGATAAATCAATCAAATATATGGCAAATAGTAAGCTGTGTGATATCTATTACTTAAAATTGAAGTTCATTTTAAATATTTAGCTTTAAAGATAAATGACAATAGTCTTGAAATATTTTATTTGATATCAACTTCAAAAGATTCAAGAAGATCGTTTTTCTAATTCAATTTTCAAAATCAATCAGTTGGAACAAAATAAGAATGTTCATCAATAAATTTTTTTTTAAGATCAAAGAGTCAATTAAATCGGTGATCAAGAAAGATATTCAAGTAAATTTAGGGGATTAAAAATTAATCAATTGAGGGGTATGAAAATCAAACAAATCTAGTATGATCAAATCAAGGAGAATCTAGATAATAGTTCTACGGAATTTGGTTCAACTTAGAAAATTTCAAAACCTTAAGATAAAACTAAGATACAATGCAAATTAACACTTTAAGCATTTGGTCTTTTATGATTGAATGTTTAATCTTCAAGCACTTAGGTCATAAAATTTTTTGGAGAATTTTGATAATTATCTTATGGAAAAATGTCAACATTTGTTCAATTTGTAAGTTTAGCATCCAAATAGTTTCATATACAATCAAGCTCATAGCAATTTAGATTTTTTAAATAATTGAAGATTAGTATAGCATGATACAAAAGATTGAACTAGCATGCTGAATTTAGAATAAAATAAAGATCTTAAAATAAGTAATCAACGTGATATACTATTTTTAGGCAATATGTCGAAACATTCAAGTCATGAAGTATGATCATTATAAGCAATGATGAATCATCAAAATCAATTAAACACACTCAATAATTATACTAATTAATAATTAAAATATATTTAACAAATAATGATAGTATAATGTGAGAAAAGTTTAGATTTTACCAAATAGCATCATCCATCCATTTTCATTTCCAAGGCATCCACAGAAATTTTCTTTCTTAGTTTCATTGGATTCTTGGTGTACCTGCAAAATTACTTCATAATTTTTGGTACCTAAGTCATCTTGGATCCATAAGGGTTAGTGCTCAAGATTCCTTTTGGAACCCAAATTTGTCTAACCAAAGTATGGCTAATTCTTTTAAAATTACATTCTGAAATTTTATAGCCTACTTTGTTACATGTAAAACATATAATTGAATGATTTTCAAATGAAGCTTTGCTAAACATATTGTTGACAAATTTCTATTTTCTCAAAGAATTATAACCAATTCCTGCTTTATCAAGAATGGCCTTTTGATTATTTAAAATTGCTTGAAGCTTTTGAGATCCAATTGTAAACTTTACAAGCATAGGCTTCAAGTTTTCAATATCTTTTCTTAGATTGATATTTTCTTTCAAAAGAGATTTCTTTTCTTTTAACAAGTTTTCTTTCTTCAATATGAAATTTTGATCTTTCTAATTTTATTTTCAACTTAATGTTTTCTTCAACTAAAGATTTTTCAGATTTAAGTACTTCCTTTTTTTTAGTCAAAGTATTATTTTCTTTCAAAATATCTTTTTTTTCTAACAAGATTTTACTCTTTTCATTAGCTAAGAGAAGATTTGACTTTTTGAATTCTTTATTCTTCAGTCTTAATATTTTAAATTCATCCATTAATTCATTAAAGGTTTCATATAATTCATCAAATGTAAATTGGGAAGAATTTTTTGAATTTACCTCATCTTCATTGGTCATGAGGCAAAAATTTGTAGCACTTTCTTCCTCCTTTTCATTTCTCATTTCTTTGCTTTGCTCCTTAATTAATGTGTTTTTTTTCTTTTGTTTCCTCTTCTTCTTTTCATCCTCATGAGCCATGAGGCATAGGTTAGGGTGAGCTTCTTTAACTTCTTGGGAGCTTGGTTCTTCTTCTTGATTTGCTCTCCCATAAATCATTTCTAATTTCTCCCATATTTGATTCGCTGAAATACATAAAGAAATTTTATTAAACTAATTAATATCTAACGAGCAATAAAGTATATTCATAGTATTAGCATTCATTTGAATCACTTCTTTATCATGAATTGATGCATCGGGCGTGTGTAGGTCATTGATTATAATTTTTCTCATTGATTATAATTTTTCACGAATTATAGTTATTGGTGTAGAATTTGGTTGACGCCGGATCGAGTTGGAGTCGAAGAAGACGAGGTCGCCGTCGGTGATCTGCAAAATAAAGTTCCGATCGGAGTTGGTGGTGGTGACTCTGGTAGGATCCTTCGACGGTCAAGTTAGCTCTTCTGGTCAATAGAAATGGAGTGCTCAGAGAGGAGTTCGGCAGAGTTTTGGGAAGAAAAAGAAAGCTTAGAGAAAACGTATCTGGAGGATCCTTTTTATAGATGGAGCTTGTTATCGGAGCTTGTTGTAATTGTCCTGATAAACGACCGTCGTAATCGTTCTGATAAATACCCATCGTAATCGTCCTGATAAATGCCGATCGTGATTTTCTTGATAAATGACAATCATAATTATCGTGATAATTGTAATCATTCAGTAGTGGGATCGTCTGTAGGAATCCGTCTGAAGGAACAGTCTGTAAGGAGTTCGGCTTCTATAATAGCCCGACTGGAGGAGTCTGGAAGGAGTTCGGCTTTTGTAGAGGCCCGACTGGAGGAGTCTGGAAGGAGTTCGGCTCCCATAGGAGCCCGACTACTGGAGGAGTCCGGAAGGAGCTCGGCTTCCGTAGGAGTCCAACTGCTGGAGGAGTCCGAAAGGAGTTCGGAAGGACTTTGGTTTCCATAGAAGCTCGACTGGAGGAGTCCGGAAGAAGTTCGGCTCCCGTAGAAGCCCGACTACTGGAGGAGTTCGGAAGATCGGCTGCTGTGGAAGTTCGGCTGGGGCTCGACCGTTGTGGAGTTTGATTGGGTTCGGAGTCCAGCTGGAGGAGTTCGACCATTGGACGAGTTCGGCCGCTGGAGGAGATTGGATGGAGTTCGGCCGTTGGGGTGAGAATTTTCAATCGAAGCTCTTTCGTGATTACCAACTGCATTAGGCTAAGCACCACTTCGGCGGGAGCGGGATTTATCCCCAACAATAGTCCTCACACTTTCGAGTTCGAAGTTCGAAGGGAGTACTAAAAAAGCGACTGTCGAAGTTTTTTTTCGGGCTCTACACTCGTTGAGGTTGAAGCATGGGGGAGATCTTGTCTCTGGCCGAGGTTGAAGGAAATCTTATCTCCTGTTGACGTTGAAGTTGAGGCTCGGGCGCAATAGGACCGTTGTGGGGGCCTCTCCTCTCACATTGTCTAAAATGAACGAGGTCTTCGACTTTGCTCACGTTAGGATGAGGTTCTTCTTTTTTTCCTAACGAACTGTGGAGGCACATAAGGGCCGTTGTCAGGGTCTCTCCTCCCATCTCGTCTTAAGTGAACGAGGTCTTTGACTTTGCTCGCGTTAGGACGAGGTTCTCCTCCTGTTCCTAACGAGCTGTGGGGGCACATAAAGGCCGTTGTCAGGGCCTCTTCCCTCATCTCGTCTTAAGTGAACGAGGTCTTCGACTTTGCTCGCGTTAGGACGAGGTTCTCCTCATATTCCTAACGGACTGTGGGGGCACATAAGGGCCGTTGTCAGGGCCTCTCCTCCCATCTCGTCTTAAGTGAACGAGGTCTTCGACTTTGCTCGCGTTAGGACGAGGTTCTCCTCCTGTTCCTAACGGACTGTGGGGGCACATAAGGGCCGTTATCAGGGCCTCTCCCCCATCTCGTCTTAAGTGAACGAGGTCTTCGATTTTGCTCACGTTAGGACGAGGTTCTCCTTCTGTTCCCAACACGGCCACTTCTAATTGCTTCTTTCTTGTCATCACATAATTTTTGCACCAAAAAATAACAATGTTGAAATGAATGAGTTTTATTGCGGAAAAATTACTGATAGTACATCCTCAGATTTTCTGAGTTTCAAGATCGTGAGAGCATTGTTCCTCTGAGCTTCTTCAGACGATAAGTTCTGGATCGAACGACCTCCACCACCTCATACGGATCTTTCCAATTTAGGGCAAGCTTCCCCTGGCTCTGAGGCTGAGAGACGGTGACTCGCTGTAGCACTAAGTTTCCCACTCTGAATGTTTTACTTCTGACTCTGGAGTTATAGTACCGGGCCACTTTTTGTCTGTAGACCGCCATCCGAACTTAGGCTTTCTTTCTTTTTTCTTCTAGTAGGTCGAGGTTGACTCTGAAGTCTTGTGGGTTGTGCTGCTTGTTGTAGGCCACGATCCATGCTGACGGGAGCTTAAGTTCGACCGGGATGATTGCCTCTTTTCCAAAGGCCAAGGCAAATGATGTTTCCTCAGTTGGCAGCCTTTGAGTAGTTCGGTATGCCCAGAGGACATGGTAGAGTTCGTCCACCCAGGCCTCCTTTGCTCTATCGAGCTTTGTCTTGATGCCTTGCAGCAGAATCTGGTTGGTTACTTTAGCTTCCCCATTTGCCTGCGGGTGAGCTACCGATGTGAAGTGATGGGAGATGTTTAGGTCTTCGCAAAATTCGGCGAACCTCGTCCTGGCGAATTGTCGCCTGTTATCGATTATGAGGGTTCGGGACAGATCGAATCGGCAGACTATTGACTTTCAGAGGAAGTCCTATACCTTGGTCTCGGTAATTTTGGTTAGAGGTTCGGCTTCGATCCATTTGGTGAACTAGTCGATCACGAATAGGAGGAACTTTCATTGCCCAGATGCCATCGGAAAAGGGCCGAGTATGTCCATTCTTCACTGCGCGAACGGCCAAGGTGAGCTTAGCGGAGTAAGCTCGGAGGCCGGCTGTCTTTGTACATTTGCATTCTTCTGACAGCGGTCATATTTCTTGGCATACTCCATAGAATCATGGTATAAGGTTGGCCAATAGTACTCTTGCCGAAGTAGTTTTTGTGACAGGGATCTGGCTCCTACGTAGCTTGCACAAATTCTCTCGTGCACTTCCCACAACGCGAAATTGGCCTCTGAAGGTCGGAGATATCTCAACAGCGGTAGCGAATACGACCTCTTATACAACCTGCCTTCGTACAAAATGTATCGGAAGGCTTGATTCCTGAGTTTTCGAGCTTCTTTCGAATCACGAGGAAGGACTCCATCCTTAAGGTAGGAAATCAACGGGTCGATTCAGCTTGGCTCGAGTTTTGTCTGCAAAACGACCTACGATTCCTCTGAGCTTGGGCACTTCAGGGTCTCAAAAAATACTTCTTTGGGCAGTTCGGCTGGAGCTGAAGTGGCCAACTTAGAGAGAAGGTTGGCTCTTATATTTTTTGCTCTTGAAATCTACTGAATGACGAAACAGCTGAAGGCCGAAGTCAAGTCTTTTACTTTCTCAAGGTATTTCATCATGTTTTCCTCTCGCGCTTCATAGCTGTCACTAACTTGGCCGACCATTAATTGGGAATCGCTGTAGACTTGAAGTCGATCTACTCGTAATTCTCTTGCAATTTTTAATCCGACGATCAACGCTTCATACTCGACCCCATTATTAGTCGCTGGAAATTCGAAGCGCAGTGCATACTCGGCGACGACTTCCTCGGGGCTGATTAAGACCAACATCGCATCCGATCTAGCAGAGTTGGACGAACCATCCACGTACAGAGCCCAAAAATCTTTGGAAAGGTCGGCTGTCTCTTCTAGGAGGTTCGGTTGCGACAGCAGAGCGCTGGTCTTGTTCTGCTCAAGCTCGGCATCATCGGGAATGGTACATTCTACTACAAAATCTGCTAATATCTGGGCTTTGATCGATGGCCGAGATCGATAATCGATATCAAATTTCGTGAGCTCGATTGTCCATTTTGTGATTCAACCGGAAGTGTCCATTCGCTGAAGGATTGCCTTTATTGGTTGATATATGAGGACCGTTATGGTGTGCCCCTGGAAGTAAGGTCGGAGCCTCCTGGTAGCAATTAGAAGAAAGTAAATCGATTTCTCTAGCCTAGAATATCTGGTCTCTGCATCCCTGAGGATCCGGCTTATGTAGTAGATCGATCGCTGTATCTTCGCTTCCTCCTTGACTAGGACTGTTGCCAAAGCTGCTGGGGAGACCGCTTGGTATAAGAATAATTTTTCTCCAGATTCGGGCTTCACCAGCAGTGGGAGTGAGTTGAGGTAGTTTTTGAGCTCTTCAAACGCCCATCAGCACTCCGTCGTCCAGCAGAAATTCTTTGGTTGTTTGAGAACTTGGAAGAAGGGCATGCATCACTCGGCCGATCTCGACATAAAGCGATTTAGGGATGCCACCTTTTCAGTCAAGTGCTGAACTTCTTTGATTGTCTTTGGGTCGGTCATCTCTTGAATGGCTCGGATATTCTCAGGATTCGCTTCAATCCCGCGCCTCGATACCATAAACCCCAGAAACTTCCTAGAGGTCACGCCAAAAGTGCACTTGGTTGGGTTGAGTTTCATCTTATGCTTCCTGAGTACACTGAAGGTCTCTTCAAGGTCAGTGAGGTGGTTCGTAGAAGCTCGGCTTTTGACGAGCATGTCATCTACGTACACCATGTTGCGGCCGATCTGCTCCTTGAAGATTTTGTTGACTAGGTGTTGGTACGTTGCCCTTGCATTTTTGAGTCCAAAGGGCATAATCCTGTAACAATAAAAATCACGATCAGTAATGAAAACAGTTTTCTCCTCGTCCTTCGGTGCCATCTGTATCTGGTTATAACCAGAGAAGGCGTCCATGAAGGTGAGGAGCTCGTGGCTCGAGGTCGCATCCACCAGTTGATCGATTCTGGGTAGAGGGTAGCTGTTTTTTAGGCAGGCCTTGTTTAGCTTTTTGAAGTCTATACACATCCTTCACTTATTGTTAGTCTTTTTGACGAGGACTACGTTTGAGACCCAGGTCGGATAGTTAACTTTTCGGATGAATTCAACTTTGAGGAGCTTGCCTACTTCTTCGACGATTGCTTTCTGCCTCTCTGAGGCGTGGCTGCGCATCTTCTCTTTTATCGGCTAATATTTCGGATCAATGGCCGGCCGATGTTTCATGACCTCGGTGTCAATTCCTGACATATCTACTGGGGCCAGGCGAAGACGTCAGCGTTCTTCCTGAGGAAGGTAACGGGTTGCTCCCGAACCTCGTCTCCTAAGTTAGAGCCGATCTGCACCGCGTGCTTCGTATTTCCATCGTTCAAGGCTACAGAGACGAGGTCCTCCATAGGTTCGCCCCGCTCCTTGGTAAGATCGTCGCGGACATCTAGCCCGTCGACAGGATAAGGGTCGGAATGTTCTTTTTTATGCAGGGCGATTGAATAGCAGTGCCTTGCCAAAGCTTGATTTCTCCTGACCTCTCCGATCTCGTGACTTGTTGGGAACTTCACCTTCAAATAATAAGTCGATACCACTGTCCGAAGTGCATTTAGACCAGGTCGGCTGAGAATAACATTATAGGCGGACGGAGTTCTTACGACTAAAAAGTCGACCAGCACCTCAGCCAGTTTCGGGCGTTGCCCCGTAGTCACGGCCAAGGTTATTATTACCTCCATTGGTACGACATCGCTAGTGAAGCCTATTAACGAGAAGTTCATAGGCCCCAAGTGGTTATTGAGTAAGGACATTTTCGAGAAGGCATCATAAAATAATACTTTGGCCGAGCTTTCATTATCTACTAAAACATGGCGTACATCGTAATCGACAATGTTTAAAGAGATTACAACCGTGTCGTTATGGGAGAATTGGACCCCCTGAGTGTCTGCCTCAGTGAAGGTTATGGGTTCTTTAGTCCTCTTCATCGATCCCTCGGATCCATTGGCCTCTCCATGTCGAAGTTCCCCCGAGATCGTGTTGATGATGCTGAGAGATGGCCGATCTCCTTGTTGATCTTCCCCCCTTGGTTGCTCGGGCTACGGCAATGCCCTCGGTCGATCTTCACGTCCTTCAGGCGGTCGCCGCAAGAATCGGCCTAATCTGCCTCGCCTGATGAGCTCCTCGATCTTATCCTGGAGTTGGATACACTCCTCAGTGTTGTGACCGTGATCACGATGATAAAGGCAGAACTTGTTAGGATTGCGTTTGCTGGGGTTAGAGCGCATCCTTTCCGGCCTCGGCAGTTGCTCTCTGATTTCCATCAGTACTTAAGTTTTCGGAGCATTGAGGGGGCGTAGTTGTGAAACTTTCATTGGGGAGAACCTTGCCGTGCCCTTCTGTCCGAACCTCCCTGTCTCTAAGCCCGGGGAGGAGTTTGGGCTCGCTTTCGCTTAGAGGGAGTTTGGGAGCGCTGTCGAGCTTCACTTAGCTTTCTTTTTTCGATGGGTCCGCCCGGTTGGTCGATTCGCCGCTTACCAAAAGCTTCATCATCCTTGGCCTTGAAGGCCTCTTTAGCTTGGGCGTAACCTTCAGCCAAGCTAGTAGATCGACAAAATCCCTGGGGTACTTCTCCAAGGAGAATAACAAATCATTCTTCTGGAGGTCGCCCTTGAGTGCGGCCATTGCAACTGATTGGTCTAGGTTCCGGACCTCCAATGCAGTGGCATTAAACCGGGTGACATAAGCTCGGATGGATTCCTCTTCTTGCTTAATGTTTATCAGGGAATCCGAACCTCGACGCGGACGTCGGTTGCTGACGAAATGAGCCGCGAATTGATGGCTCATCTGATTAAAGGAAAAGATGGTACTCAGCTTAAGTGCCGAGTACCAGTTCCTGGCTGCTTCCTTAAAAGTGGATGGGAAAGCCAGGCACAAAATAGCATTTGACGCGCCATGGAGCAACATCATTGTCCGGAAGGCCTCCAGGTGATCGATCGGGTCGGAGGTTCCGTCGTAACTCTCGAACTACGTGAGCTTGAAGTTCGGCGGGATTGGCTCCTGTATGATCCTCTAAGAAAAAGGAGGGTCAGTGCGTATATCATTACCGCGTGAGGAGGGAGTATGACGGAGCTCTTCAATTCGTCGGCTTATTTCTAAGAGCCTTTGATCCAAGAGATCTTCACGATCATTGATCTCTAGGGTTTTCTGGTGGAACGGGCGCGAAGCTTTCTCCTAGGTCGAGTCGTGGTTCGAGCATGGGTCTTCCATCTTCTGCTTTCCCTTTCCGGAGACCAAAGGCCGGGTAGCAGAGGTCGGCCGTTCCCAGATTGGATCACGGGGCTCCAGAGAAGTTTGCTCTGGCCAAATTGGTACCGAGGCCTGCCGATGTATGGCCTGCATGGCATCCGCGAGGCCACGAACCTGCTGGACCAGCAGGTTGAACTGCTCTGCATCCACCATGGCTGCAGGTGGTGCTTGAGTCACCGGAGCTAGAACGGTTGTATCTGGACGGGATCTGGCTGCAGAGGCCATTGATCGTCGGATCGAAGTTTTCTTGGGAGACATTTTTTCTGGGAAGAACTATAGAGAGAAAGAAGAGATATCGCTGTTGAGCACTCCTTTAGGATCAAGGGAATCTTAGGAATAGAGGGCCCTTCCTCTAGCGTCAATTCTGTTGGTGCAGAATTTGGTTGACGCCGGATCGAGCTGGAGTCGAGGAAGACGAGGTCGCCGTCGGTGACCTGCAAAATAAAGTTCCATCCGGAGTTGGTGGTGGTGACTCTGGTAGGACTTTTCGATGGTCAAGTTAGCTCTTTTGGCCAACAGAATAGAGTGCTCAGAGAGGAGTTCGGCAGAGTTTCAGGAAGGAAAAGAAAGTTTAGAGAAAACGTATCTGGAGGGTCCCTTTTTATAGATGGAGCTTGTTGTCGGAGCTTGCTGTAACTTTCCTGATAAATGACCGTCGTAATCGTTCTAATAAATGCCCATCGTAATCGTCCTGATAAATGCCGATCGTGATTGTCTTGATAAATGACAATCATAATTGTCGTGATAATTGTAACCGTTCAGTAGTGGGATCGTCTGTAGGAATTCGTCTGAAGGAACGGTCTGTAAGGAGTTCGGCTCTCGTAGAAGCCCGATTGGAGGAGTCCGGAAGGAGTTCGGCTCCCGTAGGAGTCCAACTGCTGGAGGAGTTCGGAAGGAGTTCGGCTCCCGTAGGAGTCCGACTATTGGAGGAGTCCGGAAGGTCGGCTGCTGTGGAAGTTCGGCTGGGGCTCGGCCGCTGTGGAGTTCGATTGGATTCGGAGTTCAGCTGGAGGAGTTCGGCCGTTGGACGAGTTTGGCCGTTGGAGGAGATTGGGTGGGGTTCGGCCGCTGGGGTGAGAATTTTTGATCGAAGCTCTTCTGTGATTACTAGCTGCATTAGGCTAAGCACCACTTCGGCGGGAGCGGGATTTATCCCCAACAATAGTCATGTGCTTGAATGAAGATTTTCATTCTAATTTTCCAGTGTATGTAATTTGATTCATTTAATAGTGGTGGTCTATTTATTGAATAACTTTTATTAAATAAACACTCCATTTGGGTTGCCATTAATCTTTTGCCTTTGACCGCTGGGTCAACAAATAAATATTAGAGAACCTGCTCTGATATCACTTCCCAGAGGTGACAACCTAAGAGGGGGGGTGAATTGGGTTAATAAAATTTTAGGCCAAATTTAACTCTACATAAGTACGTACTTTACTTAATTCAATTCAATAAAATTAACTTGTGTATGCAATGGAATCAAGTGTGAATGAATTTAAGTAAGAGTCGATCCAAATTAGTAAGTAATTAGCAATTTAAGGCATGCAAGATATGTAAAGAATAGAGAAGAAAATACAACACAAACGCACAAAGAATTTATAGTGGTTCGGGGCAACCCCGCACCTACATCCACTCCCCAAGCTTTTTTTGAGAATTCCACTATAATCCTAGATTACAGTGTGTTTGTTTTAACCTGGGATTACAAACAAATCCAGTTGGTTTTGCCGGGCTCACCAACCATAATTCTACACCGATAGTTTTCTCAGGTTCACTATCAACCCTGTTGGTTTTACGGGTTCACCAACTAAAATCTATACACCATTCAATTATCGGCTTGGACCAGCCTATACCCCAAGTTTCTTACCTTAAAGAAACTTGTAAAGAAAACAAAAACACAAGTATTAAAATTCAGCACAAGAAAGAAAACAAAAAGAAAACTCTTTTGGAGCTCGAAGAAGAGGCTGAATGAATGCTCTTTGGTAGCTTCTCTTCTCTTCAAATGGTGTTGAGAGATTGCTTGAAGTGTTGTGGAAGATGACTCTTGGATGCTTTCTGAATTTGAAGCTCAAATCTCTCTCTCTTTTTTTCTTTTATTGGATATTCAATGTAACACTTTCTTCTTGAATGATTTTTTTTCTTAAATTCTTAAAATTTTCATCCAAAATATTTTCTAACTCTTTTTATACTTGGGAGTAGCTTAGGAGTGAGTTTAGGCCGTTGGAAAGCTTGAACTAGCCGTTTGAGTGGAGAATGACCCGTTTGAAAAAGCTGCAGAAAACTAGCCATTTATAGCCGTTGCAGTCACTGGGTTGGCTCAGTTTTTGACTGGATCGCTCAGTTTCTAACTGGATCGGCTTAGTATCAATAGACTTCAAAAATCAGCTTTTTATTTTTCTATTTTTTGAGACCGAGCCAACCTAGTTTTTCGCTGAGCCGACTAAGTACTGAGCCAGCTCAGTTTTTCACTGGGTCATTTAAGTTCTCAGCCTTCAACAATTTTGCATATATTTATGCATGAGTGGTTTTTTGTCTTCAACTTTTGAGGGCTTCTTTCACCTTGATTTTTATGGTCTTTTCCATCATTAAGGCTTCCAAAACTTCTTGTTTGTGCTTTATTTGAGCATTTGAAATCATTTTTTTCTCTAACTTTTCTTCTTTTAAGGGAATTTCTTCTATGGATAATTTCTTTATTTTAAGTACTTGAAAAGTCCTACATATATTCTTGAAATGCATGATTAGTATCATTTATACTCAACATTTTGGAATCATCAAAATCAATCTTAAGGTCAACAGAAATCAATTGGGAGCATAATAAATTAAAGGGATTGGTCGTAAACGACCTCTGCTGTGGAAGTTCCTGGCTTGTTATACAGGATACATACTGAACTTTGTGGCGAGCCTTGAAGATAAGGCCTTTTGCTTATATGCTAAAATATCAGCATGCACATTGGCACAAATGTATGCGCCTCTGCTTAACTTATTCAGAATATGTCAGATTGAAGATCATAACCTGTTGGAACTTACTTATATATGTCTATACTGGCCTGTTCTGGGCCAGTGTGACACTTCACATGGTTCTCATACTGGTCATCAATCATTTTTTTTTTTTTTTTTTTTTTACTTATAAAGCTTTTCAGTGTTTTAGGTCTATCATCATCATCATCATCATCGTCATTTTAATTTAGCATGGCTTGGAGCATGTGTTGGCATGGCTTGGTGCATGCTGTGCAGCTAGTGACTGGCAGTTTCACCAGCACTGATACGTGAATCCTTCTTATGTTGTCATGTATTACATGTTTGGTTTGTTATTCCTTTCCTATTATGCTTAATATCTGGCTAAGTTTGTGCTGTTGTTTATCAATTTGGATTATGTATGACCTCATGCATGTTGATGTATGCATTCTAAAGACACCAAAAAATACCCATAGCTTTGTCCATGAGGATTTAGTTTTATTCTTAATACATCGTCCTGATGCATTTTAGTTTGTAGAAAGTTGTTTTAATTAATTTAATTATTGACGTTCATTTCAGATGTGATATATATCAGCAATAGCCCGATTGCAATAAATAAAGTTTTCTTTGTTGTAGTCCTACATGTGCAAGTGCCTATTAACTTAAAAGGAAATAAGCAGGAAAAATAATCGTATATAAAAGAATAAACTATTGGTTGAGATGATGCAGTGGCATGACTTTCTTCATTTTGGTTATGTATTAGAAACTTCTCCCAGCATTTTTCAATTGGTTCTGAAAAAAGGAAACCTGTAGCACTTGGGGTATGAGTGGCAATTAATCATTTTCATCGGTGTTTATTCCATGACATATTGTTAATATATAGGAAGAAAAAGTTACAATGACAGTTGTGCAGACTATGATTATTCACTGGTAATATAATTGCATCTTTGAGAATATGCAGTTGTCTTTTGCATGATTATTTAATACTTATGTCTTGTCAAGTGAGTAATATGGTCGGTTGAGTTTCATTTGATGGCGTGCATCCATTGTTTCTGCAAGCGTTTGAGAAGTATTCAAACAAGTCACTTAGAATTTTTGCAGTTAGTTTGTCACAAGATCACTTATTTCTGTCACATGACAGGTTATTTTTGTTTTATGCTTGTTCTTTTAGGTTCCATGTGTTGAAGTGAATGCCCTTATGAAGACTTTAAAAATGAGACCTCTTTTGTTTCCGGTATGTTTCTTGCTTTTAATTCAGTTTGTAAGCTTTGTTATTCTTACATATTATGCAGCCTTGCTGCTTCATAACTCACTGTTGCTAGCTTATTGTCACTAAGGAAGAGACATATACCCTATGTTTGGTTGGGGTCATTGAAAGAACTTTTCCTATGCGCATGTCGGATCCGAATCAAAAATTGTAGTGGAAGCAATCCGATCCGACACGTGCACGTATGAGATCATATCTTATACAACTAGGAACGATCATAATTTTTAAGATCAAATAAAAATAAAACAGAATTTATGAAGATCGTATGTTCACCTTTGTGTGGGTAAATATTCACCATGATTTGATGATCGTGGTATAACTTTAAGATCCCTCGATTAGCCACACATGTGTCCTGCCTCTATTGGTATCCACTCGGAATAGATCTAGGACGCTTTTCTTTTTTGATCCTTCTTCTCCAAGAGGGATCTTGCATGCTCTTGATCAGCGTTCTCTGGATCAACTCTTGATCCTTCTTCTTCCTTCCTTGGCGTAGATATGAATCACCCAACTCTTTGGGTGCGTGGAGATGGAAGACAAAGACCAACACCTTGGGCGTATAGATCTAAAAGGAATGCCCAACCACTTTGGGTGTGTGAGAGGAAGAGAGAAGAGGAAGGGGCGTGGGAAGAGAGGGAGGCATGAGAAAAGTGGGCATGGGATCTCAGAAGGGCGCGTAGAGGCTCTCTAGCATGAGATTTCTCTTAAGAGATCTCATCTCTTAAGGAGTTTAAATGAATCAAAAGGGAGTCCTAGGGCTTTAAGGTTTTGACTGGTCAAAACCTTAAAGCAAAATGACTCTGCTTTAGGCACCCTCTTTATGTTTTTCACTCCAAAACAAGATGCGGTTTGGCCCCTCTTAAGTATTCACGCCAAAACCCTATGCTAACTCTTGGCACCTTATCCAGATGGGCGTGCGCCCTTGGATCTTATCTAGAAAGGGGGCGCACACCCCTCTCTCTCTTTCTCCATGCAAATCTAGTTGGTGCCTCTTTTCCTCAAGACTCTACACCATATTCAGATAAGATAAGGTGCCAACTCTTGGTTCTCATTCTTATCCAAATTGCATGCGTTGACTTGATCAAAATCCCTATCCAATAGGGAGCCCAAGTCTAAGAGAAATTAGATTTAACCATGGAATGCTGTACTGGGCCGAACCGCCTGGTATGCCTCGTATCAAGTCGGACTGGCGGGGAATTGGTCTGGTTCGGCCCTTTTTTCCGATAAACCTCTCAAACTGCACTGAACCACTCGGTTCGGTACGGTACGAATTGGTACGGGTCGGTATCGAATGGTATGGTACCGGTACGGAGCGGTTTGGTACTAGTATGGGGTGGTACATACTGGTACGGTATAGTTTTCTTTTTTTTGACTATTGGATGGGATTTTTTTTGATTTTTTTATTCATGATATGTGGGTGGTATGGTACGGTACGGTACCGGCTGGCAATCGGTATGGGTTGCGGTATTGAGTCCACGAATCTTGGGTTTAACCATATGCTAGCATGGTTTTCTTAAACCCAATAGGATTTCTCTAAATCCTAATCTAATTGAGACTTCACAAATCCAATTGATCAATCTTAGACCAATTTTCTTGTTTGTGTGACTTCATAGGTTCAATTCTGTTTAGTAGTGAGATATATTGTGATCTCCATCATCAATATCATTGAAACACCTTTCAATAGATTGGAACTCTTTCAATTCAGCCAATTGAGAATTATTGATCACAAATATTTCTCATTGGTCTCACAATCCACTAGTGATACCTAGCAGTATATAGTGGCAACCCAACATAATTGAATAAATGAACCTCTAAGTCCAATTACTGTGTGATTTGGTCCTTCTATCATGAGTTCCAAGATGACGGAGATCATGGATAACTGGTCAAACCTACATTACTCATGTAAAATTCAATCGACTTGAGTTCATATGTGAAACCTTATGGAAACTCCTTTTCATTATTCACGTTGCCATGGCCATGGTCTTTTGAACTCAATTTCATGAATTACATAGGACTATTTGTCTACCAAGGTCAATAGATTCCATCCAGGTGCAACCTACTTCTATAGTGAACCTACAGCATCCAACGTACACCGCAAGGATCCAAATGGCTAGGGACCAAGTGTATATGCAGTCAAACCATAGCAACCTCATTGTGAATGACCGAGGCACCGTAGGTCAAGAACTAGTCACACCACTGCAATATCGAGTATGTCACTATCGAGTGTTGGACATCCAAGTGATTATTCGTGTGGTCATGCTTGATACTATTGTTCTCTAACAATCACCTGTACTCTTGTTCCAGTATCCCTATACTGTAGACTCGAGACTTGTCTATCTAAAGAAAAGCAATCTGTGCACCAATTTTACTGGATCAATTATTGTCCTCGTGATGACCTATCGATCGAGAGCATTTAAGAATTAATCACCAATGACACGTCTCAAATTCTCAACTCTTGAGAATATGTGTTATCATTTTATTAATTCCTTCAATGATTTATGGACACATGATACAATATGAATAAAAAATTAATCCAATTTTATTAATTTATAAAATTTAATTATAAAATTATGCCACTAGAAAGGTAATATGTGTTAGCCAACTTGGCTTCTAGGGCGTACATCTAATAGTCATGAGAGGGTGGATAGATGGAGTTGGAAGGGTGGATGACCCTATCCACCATTGAGTTCAAAATATTTTAGGAAGATGGATGATAGGAGGGATTGTTCATCTATGTTGCCCCACCAATTTGCATCCTCCCAAATTGGGAAGATGTAAGAAAGGATGGATGGAGCATGTGAGGGTTGGTTTTGATAAAATTTGAGAGGATGTAAGAAGGATGGATGGAGCATTGAGGGTTGGTTTTGACAAAATCACCCTTCATTAATTTTTTTGGCAAAACCCTAACACTTCTTCTATTTATATTCACTATTTTTTAGTTGACTATTTATATAAAATTAATTAACTATTGAAATTAAATTATAAATAATTATTTATTTATGTAACTAATAAATTAATTCATATATAATTAATTTATAAAATCATTTATTAAAATAAATTAAATTAAAAATAAATATTTATGTAATTTTTTATATAACTATAAGTTATAAGGATTATAAGTTTATATTATGACATGTTTCTTTAGTATAAACGAGAGTTATAAATTGATTATAATAATACTTTTCTAACAAATGGTAGTTTAGTAAAAGTATCATACAAATCCAACCTTTCTTTTATTCATCCTATATCAAACAGAGAATGGAATCATTTCCATCCATCCTTCCATATTTTACCAAATAGATTGAAGGATGGATGAAAGAGCCATCCATCCTTCCTCCGCTATCCGTCCTCTCTACCAAATAGAGATACTGAGTTATTAATATGTGTGAATGCTATGTGCTTATTGTCCACTCATGCCACATTATTTTAGCACTTCTGGAAATTATACTGTCCATGATGTAATCAGTTAAATTATTAGTTTCTAATTACCGGCCTGTCTACTGCTGCTACTTCTTTGAAGCAAACTCAGCTTAGCCTTATGTTTTTTCCTGGGTTCTTTGAGAATCAGGACCTCCTTCAGTGATTGAGAAACATTTCTGTTTCTGCTCCAGAAAGAAAAGAGAAACAATTGTACTTTTTTATAGATTTTTTTTTTTTTACTCTTGACTAGTTGCATATCTCAGGAGTGTACAGTTATACAATATCTAGTTTGCACCTTTCAATAAGCTGGTAAAAGTAGGGAAGAAGTTCTTGGCATGTTCCAAAGTTAATGAAGTACAGTTCATGTAAGGGAACTCTTATTGATATCTATTGTGAAATGTAACAAGGAGGGAAAAACTTTTTTTTAGAACTTAAGCTCTTTCAGTTCTTCTTCTAGGAGTTCCTGTCTCAGTTTGTGAACATAGTTTATAATAGGAAACTTCTAATTTATTTAAATGTTCTAACTTTAAAAAGCATGCGCTTGAATGGATTTTTACCGGTGGGAAAAAATAAGACAAATTTACCTGGAAGCACATATTGGCAGTTGGGAGGGGTATTATGACAATTTGTAAGCTCCAAGCATCATACTCTAATGGACACTAATTTAATATCCTAATGTGGGACAATATAAGATGGCTGATTTATCAAAGTCTGAAGATGAATTCTATCATTGACATTGGTTTCAAACCCCAATGAAGAAGGTTGAGGATTAATGTAGGTTGACTAGCTATAGCAAAGAAGCTCAAATTGTCAACTCCAAATACAAAAGCTAAAAAATAAGCATATTGTATTTGTTAATATTATTTGATTGTAGCTTTTTAATAACTGATTCGTAGGATAGCACATAGTAAATGGAAGGCAAAGTCTAAAGAATTTGTTTAGTTAGATATTTAAGCAAAAATATACTAGTTGTATAACACTCTAAATTTTAATAAAATTATATAACATAATTATTATAAAGATAGTTCCATTCAAAATTTATTTTCCTAAAATCATGTCCCTTATCAATACTCTAAATGACAATCAATAAGTCATCCTTTCTTGCATGCCAAATTTGATTGTTTCTGGTTTGATTCATTTTTTGGTAGGTTATCCAAAAGTATATTATAAAGCTTCACAGTTAATCTTGCATTTTTCCTGCAGTTGATTTTGTGAGTATCTAGTTTTACATGTTACAAACTATTGATCTTGGTCATCCATTATTTTGTTAGCAAGTGTTGTATCAATACTTTGTATCAAGGTTTGCAATCTTGATATTGAGTACCGTATTGGTATCTTATTGGCTTAGTATGGTATGGATTGGTACAATATGCAACTTGTGCAGAAGCGGTCCTCCAACCAATTTTCTCACTTTTTATCTTGGTACATCTCGGTATGAGTTGGTATGCAATACGTCTTGGTACGCCTTGGTACGGGGCACGTTCTAACCAGAACTTGAGTTTTGTATTGGTTCCCGTCTGGATGGTATGGTATGCTTGATACCAATGTTTGCAACCTCGATATTAGGAACCATATCAGTACCTTATTTGTTTTGGTATGGTACGGTATGCATCTTGTACCAAAATAGCTCTCTAACCAATTTTCTCAATTTTTATCTCGGTATACCTTGATACAAGTCAGTATACTTTAGCATGGGTTGGTATGCTTTGGCACAGGTCGGTATGCCAGGTACGATGCGGTATGGCTCAGTATGGAGAAGTCACCTCGGTACGGGGTGGTACGGAACTCGTATCAACTCAAAGTTGAGTTTTATACCAGTTTTCTCTTGGTACCGTACGACCATACGGCACGCCCCGTACCATGTGGTATGGGGCAGTACAGCAGCCCATGCTTTGTATAGCAGCCCATGCTTTGTATATGTATGCTATTTCTTTGTAACAACACTATCCTTAACCAGTCCATCTCCTTGCATCTGACCTGATGAACTTATATTTTTCTGTTTGATACATTTTTTATGAGATTCAAGTATCAGTTAATGTATTTCACTGATGCAGTTGGCTGGCTCTGTAACTGCTATGTTCAACTGTCAAGGTCCTTTGGATGCTCCTATATTTGTGGGGAGTGGAATCATATCAAGGAAAACTTCTCATTCAATTTCTAGTTTGCCTCCATCTTCTGCATCTGAAGCAGTAACTAAAAATGGAGAGGCTGGTGCAGTAGCTGCATTTGATCGTATTCCTTTTTCCCATGTATCAGCCAATTTTACTTTCAATCTTGATAACTGTGTAAGTGTTTTCTGCATGTTGTATGCATGCAATTATACACGCATTCTGTTCGTTTTGCTCCTTGGTTTATGTGGCTGATATTTTCTGATTTTATATTGCTTCCACCAGATTGCAGATTTGTATGGCATCAGAGCAAGCCTCTTAGATGATGGGGAAATTCGAGGAGCTGGAAATGCGTGGATTTGCCCTGAGGTATAGCGGTAATAGCAAACTAATCATACAGTGGCATGCCTGTTGATGAAGCTAACACTTTGTGTATGATCCTCCTGTCCGTTTTAGTTGATTTTACATTGGCAAAAGATGTGGAGGTTGACAGGAATGAATCAAAATGGCTCTGACTAGTGGCCTAAGCTTGGCTGTCGTGGTTAGGGACCTTGGAAGCATGTCACTGTTAAGTATAGCATGCCCCTATTGCGTTGAGAAGATTTTGAGATAATCTGGAGGGAAGTTTTCTTGGCAGTTCTTACTGTTTGAAATGATTTTTACAATTGTAGCCCTTGTAAGGAAGAATGCTGAAGAATGATCCTATATATTTTGCCAACAATAATTAGGAAAAGGCTGCTGTCCTTTTGTTATGAAATTTGGGAAAATGGCAGTGTCTAGACAAGTAGTTTCTGCTGGTCTTAGAGAAGTTGGGCTACTCGGGCCTGTTGCCTCTTTTTTAGGATTATGGATATGGAGGTGGTACAAGGCTGGAATTTAAGACCATAGATGTTTAAGATTGTTGTTATCGGGATTGTGTATTAAGGCTCATTATAGGTCTGATGTTCCTGCCATTGGTTCTTTGGGAGAAAATCTTTTTAATGCATGCTTATGGTCTTACCTACTGCTTATGGTGTTTTTGTGGTAGAATATCATGCATCTCCTTTATCAACTATGATAAAAACTAGTAGTAGTGTCTAAGTTAATCAGTTTCTTTAGTATATTGTCTGCCTTGTTTATATGGGTCTGCATTGTTTAGATGATATGATGGATAGCGTATGGCGATTATTCAAATACTGGTACTGAGGAAGGTATTCGTTTTCTGTCAAACTGGTATGATAATGAGACCTACCATACCAACTCAGGGTACAAGGTTGCATATCGTTGCCATGTTGGGACACAAATTTGATGTTCTTTTTATACTTTTCCATTGTCTTTTTGATCTGTGCTATGAATACTGATTGAAACTTTTTTTCTGTGTTTCAGAAATTTTTTATGACATTTGTGAGCCAGATTATCAATATTTGTGCCAACTCTTGTGCCTTTTATAAGGTTTAAAAACTAGCAACAACTAGAAGTGAAACATGGCAAATTATTCATAATATGGTAATAGGATAATCAATAATGACTCATTATTCAATTTTCAGGAGAACTTAAAATGTTTAGAAGTGTACAAAAATAAAAATCTGTGGTTGTAGCAGAGGCGAAGCAGCATTCTTGTCCATTTTAAAATGAAACTGAAAGGCTTATGCTAAAGAGTTCACGGAGGAAGTATGTCCTCATCATGATAACTTTGATCATCTCACTTCATGGTCATGTCAGGAAATGGTTTCACACTAAAAGATGTTATTAAGTATGGTTGAGGGCAGAACAAAAAACCACATATAGAGTTCCTATGCAACTTTCAATCGTTTGGCTTCACTTGGCTACACTGAGTAGTTTCTGTCCGTGCGAACCTCTTTTCTTAGATGATTGCAAACCTCTTTTCTTAGATGATTGCAAAGAGGGATGGTTAAATTTATGATAATGAGCCTCCTTGAACTCTTTTGCTTTAACATTTCAGTTTCATTTTACCATGCAGAAGATAATGTTGTGCTTGAAGTTTCATTTTAACCTGATTTATTTTTATTTTTTTTCCTTTATACATCAATTGATCTACACATATTCCATATTTTTAGTATTTGATTATACTTTTTATAATTTCAACTTTTTCCCTTTAAAAGTAAAAGTATATAAATTCTATTAATCTACAAAATGCCAGAAAACTAATTTACTGTTTATTTTGTTAATTCTTGATGCATGTTTGATGTTTTTAACATTTAATCAGATTTTTATTATGTTTAATTAATTAAAATTAGCTTACATATAAACTATATTAATTAAGAAAAATATAAGATAGCTATTTTAAAATTTATCTTATTAGTTACTGATGATTATTTCATATTTTTATGCTTGATCATTTTTATTTTTTAATAGTTTTCCTTTTAAAATAGTTTAAAAATCAAAAGTCTATTGCTTAGTGAAAGACATGCCAATTACTTTTATTGTATTTTTTGCTATGGGCATTCGTTCCTATATTTTAGCCTTTTTAGAAGTTTTGTAATTTTTATTTTTTTACAACAGAAATTAAAATTAGAAATATTGTGAAATTTAGATTTCTTTGAGGGCTATTATAGGCACCCCCAATTGGTACTATATATATTAGTGGCTGCTTGGATGCCATTTTGATGGGATAATTTAAAATTTTATCATAATTTCAAGCTTAGGCTTGGGGCTCCCAATCATGCTACCGTGTCATCTGATTTGTGCCAAAGTAATTGTAGTCTGTGCATACTTTATATGCATACATGCTACAATTTTTCATGCTGAAATTCCATTTTATGTTATTTTTGTAATTATTTTAATCTACAAATGATAATATCTCATAAAAATTAAAATAAATGCCAGAAACAGAAAAAAAGTACTATGTTGTTGGGTGCTGTTGGCTTCCACAACATATCCAAAATTCTTGCCAAAAAAAAAAAGGTACGAATTTCCCTAGTTTTGCCTTTCTTGCCAATTTTTGCCTCATCTGGTTCGGGTTGCTCCAACATGTACACAACAACTCAAACAACCTCTCCTTCGTTCTTATCTCCCTTCCCCCTTTTCTTTGTTTATCTTTCTCCCATTCTCTTTCATAACTTTCTCCGCTCCCTGGTCAAAATTAGCCAAGGGCCTCATGAGGCAGTCTCAAAAAGGGAGGACAGCCTTGCATGGCCCCCTTGCACCGCCGCACCCCCCCCCCAAACCTTTTTTTCTTCCAATTGCCATCTCATTTGGGCCCCCTTGCAGCAAGGTTTTCACTCTTGATACATGGACTACATTGGTACCTTACTGGTATAGGTTGGGTTGGCATCGTATGCCCCCATACCAATAAATGGCATGCTACTGGCGTTAGCACAACAATGGTATCATGTGTCGGTACAGTGTTGTATTGAGCCTCCAGACTAGACATAGGCACTGGGTTAAGCTGCCTATTACACGGCCTGTCTCGATATGAATTGGCATAGTCCACTTGCTATAGTAACGGATCGTGCCAGGCACAGTACATCTAAGGGGGCCGAGCTGGGTTGGGGATTTTGTGGCCCGCAGATTAGGCCCGGCACAGCCCATAAGGGCCTGCGCTAGCACGACCCGCGGGTCGGGCCACGCCTAGCCTGCGTGCCAGCCTGGCCCCCTTAAGATGGGCTGTGCCAAGGCATGGCCCATTTAAGATGGGCACGATCCGTAACAATTTTTTTTTGAATTTAAGACATGATTTTTTTATATATTAAAAAAGGTTGGAGTAAATATAAAAAAGATGAGGGATGTTAGAATTTTTTTTTTTTTTTGTGAAAACAAAAAGGCACCTTGTAATGGTGGGGTTTTGGTATGGACCTCTATCGATTTATTAATAAAAGTCAAAATGGCACAAGAGAGGAAGGGGGTCAGGCCTGACCTCCAGAATACAATGAGGGAGAGAGAAGAAATGGATGTGACTCACCTCAACAATTAAATAGATACAATGATAAGAAATTAAGAATTGAAAACAAATGATAAAAATCTTACTGATCGTCGATAGTGTTTGTGTCGTCATCATCGGATGTTGTATCATATCCATCTTTATCTTGAAGTCTCTCCTTGGCATCCAACCAATCTTTGAAGCAAATGAGCATCTCAATTGTGTCGCCGGTCATCCTACTTCTCTTTTCATTAAGCACACGTTAACATGCACTAAAAGCGGATTTCGATGCTACTGTAGACATCATCGGCATAGCTAAGATATCGCATACAATGATAGATATCCTACATCTTCATCATATGTAGATTGAAGATTATTTTGTAAATAAAATTCAAGTTCATTGCTTAAAGATGAAGATGTAGATGAACTTGAAGCATGTGCATGTTTTCTATATGCAATGAATGAGAAAATAGATGATGAACGAGAACTACTAGAATAAAAGATGGAGCTTTGTAAAGATGATGTGAGCAAGCTAGATCCACAGACCTTTTCATCATATAAAGCATAAATATCATAAAGAAGTTGGGTTATCTCAGCTTTAGTGGGTTTGGGATTTTGAAGCATGTTTTCATTCTATGCATCAAGTAAAATTAGCACACCACTCAATTTAACACGTGGATCAAATACAGCAGCTAAATTATGCATAGGAGATACCTTGTCCCAATACTCTTTCCAATTAAATTCCATTTCTTCAATAATAGGCTTTAAAACATTATCATATCTATGTTGTGCAAATTTTTGGCTAATGATATATGCTTGTTGTAAATATGAATAAGATGTTGGATAATGAACATCAGAAATAACATTAGTGGCATTATAAAAACTAACAACAAAAATCTTCTAAAATTTTGCCTTTGTTCCAATCATTTGCAGTTAATATAAAGCCTAATCCACGCTCATTAATATATGCACTTAATAAGTTTTTATATGGATATGCATCATGTATCATGGTATATGTTGAGTTCCAATGAGTAACCACATCAAGTCTTAATTTTTTAAAGTGTTTACCATGATCTACACATGGTTGCTTAAATTATTGAATTCTTGCTCTTGAAGCATGAATAAAAGAAACTGCATTTCTAATTTTTGCAATGACATCTTAAACTATACTTATGTCAGCTTGAATAGAGAGATTTAAGATATGATATGCACATCTAACATGAAACAAATTTTTATTTAGAATGAGATGCAACGAGTCCTTCAATAATCCGACAGCAAAATTATTATTGGACGCATTGTCAAAAGTAATAGACATAATTTTATCATTAATGCCATATGAACATGCAATTTGATAAATAGCATTAGAGATTTGTTGCGAAGAATGTGGGAAATCCAAAGGATGAAAAGCAAGCATATGTTTATTTAATTGCCAATCACTATCAATGTAATGAGCAGTAACAATAATAAAACAATTACTACTAATAGATGTTGACCAAACATTAGAAGTTAATGACACTTTTACATTTAGGCCAGAGAGGGTTCCAATGAAATTTTATTTCATTGCTAAATAATTAGTCATATTCACACTTCTAAATGTATGTCTACTAGTTCTTTTGTAAGCAGGTTGTAGGTCAATTGAATATACTCTTTAAAATTAAAAGACTCAAATAAGCTAAAAGGAAATTCATTCTTAACTATCCATTTTACGAGTGCTTTCCTTTGATTTTCATGGTTATATGTAAAATTACCTACAAGATTACTCCCTTGTGTATTAAGGGTGCTTTGAAGACGAGTATCACTCATCCTATGACTCTTTTGATGTCTCTTCAAATGGATACTTCCCCCACTATTAGCATAACTATATAATTTGGCACATTTTTTACATTTTGCTTTTAAGACCCCATCAATCATAACTCTATCAAAATCATTCCATATAGCACTATTGGTTTCAGAGGGATTAGAACATTAGTTTCGTCCTCCTCAGAAATATGGTGAATGCCAAAATGACTCTCATCAAAAGATGTCATATTTAAATATGATGAATGCAAATAATAAAAATTAACCACAAGGAGAAATTGAGTAGAGGAAGAGCGGGGATTTGTGAGCTTCCTCTTGTGCTCCTCAACAAGGACCTCCAATAGATGGACTAATACTCTTCTTGCGTAGCACTTGAATATATAATGAATACAAATTAAAAATTAAATTGCCAATTGCTAAATATTAAACACTTGCTAAATATTGCTAGAAGAGAGTAGTAGTAGTAGTAGTAGAGAGGGAGAGGAGAATTGGCACCATAGCAGCTTGGTACAATATGCCTCATACCGGGTGATAGGAGTCAGTACTGAAAACCTTGCTTCAAACCTTGTTTTAACAGCTTTATAGTTCTTTACTTGCATGCAATTCATTGATGATTTTGGAAAAAAAATGATAATACTGCTATAGACATTATGGTGCTCTTAGCACAATGCAGAAAATGATAACACTGTTGTCGACATTTAATTGTAGAGAAAATAAAGTGTGATCTAGATCATTCTGTTATTCCTCCCCAACCTTGTTTTTCTCAGAGTATCATACTATATCATTAGTGTTTGTTTTCCCTTTTATATTTGATAGGGTGAAGTTGATGATACAGCCATAGATGTCAATTTATCTGGAAACTTTGTACTTGACAAAATTCTACATCGATATCTGCCTGAGGGCATTCAGCTTATGCCGCTCAAAATTGGGGAGATCAATGGAGAGACAAGACTATCTGGTTCCCTTTTAAGACCGTAAGTTTCAATGTCTAATATGTTCAATTGTATGTAAAATAACTCATGTGGCTGGCTTTTACATTTTGATGTTGTTGTTCATCTACTCTTGTTGTTTTGATTTTCTTACTTCATTGCTTGTCATGTAATACTTAACATTTACATTGTTTCTACATCGAATTCAGGAGATTCGATATAAAGTGGGCTGCTCCAAAAGCTGAAGATTCATTCAGTGATGCACGTGGGGACATTGTTATTTCACATGAGTATATCACTGTCACTTCATCATCAGTTGCCTTTGACTTGCACGCTAAAGTTCAGACATCTTATCCTGATGATTACTGGCTACACAAAGAAGTCAAAGATATTAAAAGAGCTGTGCCCTTAGTTGTTGAAGGAGTTGATTTGGATTTACGTATGCAGGAGTTTGAGTTTGCTAGTTTGATTTTGTCTGATGCTTTTGATTCACCGCGACCTCTGCACTTGAAGGCAACTGGAAAGATCAAATTTCAAGGAAAAGTTGTCAAAACTATAAATTACACTGATGATGGGAAATATGGCCATGAGAAGAAAATGGTGGATCCATTGATGATCAACAATGATACAGCAAGAGTTGTTGGAGATGTTTCTTTATCTGGTCTCAAGCTTAATCAACTCCTGTTGGCTCCACAATTGGCAGGTTCACTTTGTATCTCACGTGAGGCAGTGAAGGTAAGATTCATTTTTCATGTTAAGTTCTTTCAAACTTGTAGGCTTGAAAACAATGGCTCTTTTCTCCTAAATGGCTCTTCTATCTACCTGAGCTCTTTCGTAAGGTTCCTCATGAATTATTCACAGCTATGTGCATGTGAACAAGGATTCTTTCTCCTAAATGGTTTTTGGATCTAAATATATTACAATTAACGAATAGTGTATGCATGAACCAGTTGCAAATAGCAATTGGTACCCTTTTCTGTTTGGATGAGGTTCTAGTTGGAATATAATTGGGGCTTCAGGTTTTATTATGTTATTGCAGGTCTTATCATGTTGGTGTTTATGTGCTGTGTTCCTGTAATGGAAGCTTGTGGAGCTGAAATGCCTGGTGGATTTTTGGTCCTTGTGCCGATGGTGGGCCAAGTGGTCTTTGCTGTAAGCCGTCAAGGCTTTGCTAGTTAAAAAAAATAAGAAAGAAAAACAAAATGCTAAATACTCTTAACAAGTAAAAGGAAAGGCTGTTATGTAACAAATAAATTCCAGTAATATCATTGCATCTTTAGCATGTCTATGAATAGTCTAGATTGCATGTTGTTATCAAAGATGTGGATGCCTTGTTGATAAAATAAAATGCTGAAACCATGTTAATCCATTAAACTGGTGATTGATATAGTAGATAAGGCTATGATGTTGCAGGCAGAAAACTTCTCTATTTGTGATAAAGTTTTGTTGTAGGATGGTAGAAGTTTAATTACCTATGTGCATATTTATGTTTGGATTCAATTATTTTAATATTGATTATTTATCAAAAAACCTATGGGAACAAAAACATTTCTGTAAGGGATTATACTATTACTAGCATATTTAATTGGAAAGCTGCTTTGAGTACTATTGTAAGCTGACCTCCTATGAAACCATCATTTTCCTACAGGATATCTTCCCCTATGGTTTCTGTACAGTCTACCATGAGTGCTGAACTTCAGCAAGATTAAAGTTTCTGTTACTGTAAGCCAACATATTAAAATGTAATTTCCATCTTCCACTGTACCACGATAACTCCCGACAGCTGCCTATTTTTCTAGCCTGGTGTACTCCTGCATGTTAAACAACTAATTGGTCATGGCATAAATGAATGAAGAGCCTTCCCAGGGAATATTTCCTTAGATAAATCAAGGTTTTAGTTGAATTTCATCTCAGATGGATTTAACAGTTAATTTATCATTGGTTCTGGTTCATTGTTATGCTACTTCTGGAATCTGTTTGAATGTGATGATGATTCCACATGGTAAAGTACAATTACTGTTTGAGAATGATGGGATTTGTGCCAATTGAGGATAAAGTGATAACGCTGTTGATAAAGGAGGCCTTCTGACTTGTAAAAGGTTTTGATTTGAATAAGTGTCTATCTAGGTTTGTTAACAGTATTTTAGGGGAAAAACTCCATTTGGCATAGTGAATTTATCTTTTAGCAGCAAAAAATATGAAAGAAGCAGGGACCGCCGAACTAGAATTGGACCCCATGTCGGCTGGCTAGTGGTCCGGTTCGGTATGGGTCTGTATTGGTTGGTGCTGGGCCGAACATGCAGGGCAGAAGGGGAGAGGGGGAATAAAGCGAGGAAGAGAGAGAGAGAGAGAGGGAGAGGAAGAGAGGGCTTCTGGAGGTTGCTGGAGGCTATCCAAGCTCTTGCCGAGCTTGATAATGGCGGAGGGAGAGAAGGAGAGAGGGGGAGAGCGGGAGATCCTCTTTACTGTTATCTGGTGCGAAATAGAGGTTCACCTCTGTTTCGTTTTTTTTTTTTTTTGTGGAGGTTTTATCTTCAACCATGGTTATTAAAAAAAAAATAAAAACGGCAAGTCGGGTTCTAACTTCGCGCCAATAAACCCCACCCCCCCCCCAAAAAAAAAAAAATGAAGCAGGCGTGTACCCCTATTTCACACTGGAGGAGGGTGAAGGCCCTCCTCTGGCCTTGGTCGCCCTTAGCTCCTTCGCCGCTGGCTTGCCGGCCATTGTAGGACGTTGTGACGGCGTCGCCATCCGTTGATAGGCCTCTACCGGCTATTGGAGGACGTCACGGCGGTGTCCATCCTCCCTTACCGAGCTCGGATGGCCTCCCACAACTGCCTGAGGCTCTCTTCCTCTCCCTCTCCTTATCCCCCCTCTCTCTCTTCCTCTCTTTCTTCTCCCTCCCTCCGAGACGGCCACTGTGTCATTTTGTATGCTGGAACCAGACTGGTCCATATTGGTACTGCTCGGCACGGTCAGAACTGTCCGGTTTGGGATGATTTGGCGTCCTATGGAAAGAAGGATTCATGGTCCCAGATATAGATTGATGCTACTAGACCTTTTTGATTGTTTTATGTCATAAATGCATAAATAATTATGTTGAATGAATAATTCTAACTTCTATGCAGGTATAGTTTGAAATATATGATTCATTCCATTTCTCTGATTTATTTGATCTTGGAATCTGTGAATTATTATTTCATGTCTTGTTATTTCTCCCTCTTTCTTTTCTTAAGGCTTATATTTTGCTTGTTTCTATTCTTGCTTTGTGGCTTAGCAGTTGAATGCTACTGGTAGGCCTGATGAGAATTTGTCTGTGGAAGTAATTGGACCATTGTGGTTTAGCACAAAAGAGATCATGCAAAACAAAAGACGTCTATCTGTTTCTCTTCAGAAAGGGCAACTAAGGGCTAATATCTGTTATCAACCCCAAAATTCAACTAATCTGGAGGTACCATATGTTTTTGCCACAGCCAATATTTGTGTTTGTGTGTTATTACGTCAGGAATCTTTTAAATGCTCCTACCTAGTTGCTTTTAATATCCAAAAACATGCATTTGTTCTGATGTCTTTCTGTGCCAAGGTGCGGAATTTACCACTTGATGAACTGGAGCTCGCATCTCTTCGAGGAACCATCCAGAGGGTAAGCTTTGTTCAACACCGCAATTAATAATCTAAAATCTAATCACGGTAACCTGGTAATTTTTTGTCAAATAATCAGATGTTCTTGAAACCACATTTGTGATATCTGGATGCTGCCCAAGTTGAGAAGGAGAAAATTTAGATGGTTCAATATTTTTTCAGTAGTAGGAGACTTATGCAAGTAGCCCTTAAGGCACAAAGGAAAACTATTTGACATATGCTTCGGTTGTATAAGCATTTCCTTCTTGTGCTCTCTTGAAACCTGAAAAATGTTCCATCTCCCTAGATGAAGTGTCTATGGTCCATGCATATATTTTATATTGGTCATGATGATGGGTTAATTGTGCTTGTACTGTTTTCCAATTTATGGATTATTGCTACATCTCTCGATATTGGTATCATTGTCAGTGGTTCGCAAAAAGCACAGAATTTACTTAAGAATGACTTGGAATATTGATCTGGGTGACTGATTTAATGTATAATGAGCTTCATGCTCCATTCAAGTGCATGTAAATGAGATGTTTTTGCTTCTCTATTTTACGAACTTTGCAACAACAGTTTATGCAGCTATTGTATAAATAACTTCCCTTTGGTTCTTGTAAGTTATTTTTGGAAATTACTTTGTGATGCTATATATTTGGAAGTTGTTAATCAATATGAATTTCTAACAGAATTGAGTTTATCATTTCAGAATGAAATATCATGTTATGCCAGTGGGCTTTTATACCTTTTTAAGCTTTACTATGGTCTATTTCCTTGCAAGAAGTCCTTTATTCTGAAGCTTTCATGTAATTTATTTTCATATAATTTTTTTTATCATCTTGATCATTTTTGCATCAAACCATTCTTAATCCATTGAATACTTGTGTACATGCAGGCAGAGCTCCAGCTTAACTTTCAAAAAAGACGTGGTCATGGATTTTTATCAGTGCTCCATCCCAAGTTTAGCGGCGTGCTAGGTGAAGCTCTTGATGTGGCTGCTCGATGGAGTGGTGATGTTGTCAGTAACTCTTTTCTCTTGCATGTCTATGCATTTTCCTATTATAGTTGAAGGTCAATTAAATTTAACTAATGAATGAGATTACGAACTAGGGGGACCATGGTATCCTCCCATCCCTCCCCCACCCTGACCCCCTAAACACACACACACACACACACACACACACACACACACACACACGCATGCATTCACAATCTCAACACGCCTGTGCACACACACATGCATGCATACACAATCTCTCACCAGTTAGTAATGATCCCTTCTAATTAGTTCTAACCAAAATAAATCTTTCTATGATAATTTTCATTGATGCAAATCAAGGTTTTTGGTACCGGTACCGATGATCGTGCTGGTCGTCGGCCGATACGGTATGGTACCGATACCAAACCATACCAACACTCGGTATGGCAAGCGTTCAGGTCAAACCGGCACGCTATTTTTTTTATTGTTTTTCGAAAGAAATATTCAATGATTTTTTTTTGAAAAAAATTTAAATTATTATTCAGTGATATTAATTAATATTTATATCACTCGAAATTTGGAAATAATGTTAATCGTATGTGATACAAATCTAAAATACATAAATCAGATATCATTGGATCCTAAAATGCTTAAATTAATTAAAAAAATATTTTTAATATTAAATACGTACTATTCATCAAAATTCGATCGATCGTCGATGTTCATAAATAGTAGGATCATTTATATATTCAGAAGGAATATCAGTCTAGTTAGATCTATAAGGCAGGCGTGCTGGATCATAACTCATCCTCGAAGTATCACTGAGGTCCTGGCTTTGAGCGGTATCCTCGGATTGATAGTATGGTTGTGAAGGGGTCCATCCAAATATACCAGCAGTAAAATCCGATTCATAAGATGCTCCGGGCTATATAGGATAATAGCCACTAGAAGATGTTTCCGATGCACCATATGCATATCCATTTCTATATCTGTAAGGATTATAGGATGGCTGTGCCTGTGAATAGGAGGATCCAGAATACGAAGATGAACTTAGTACATTTATGGATCCTACTCCATGTGCGAGGTCATCTACAGCTGCATCATGTCCTGAACGACCTCGTGGAGCTCGTCGTTTGTAATAAATCGAATCATCGCGACCTCTATCAACACGTGCACCGTAGTTATTATCCTGCATGGCGTGCGTAAAAATTGAGACTCACCAGTGAATTGAAGACCGCAATTGGCTGTCTCCTGTCCTCCAGTTCCTCCATGATTATCAGATCCATGACCAGCTGAAGAATTACCACTACTGCTCCATCTGGTATCTAAATCTGAGTGAACCGAGTGCTCGGGCTCTATTAGTGCCGTACTTGCCTTTTCTTTTCTTTTGCTTATATCTCGCTCTGACTGCCTAGGCTGTGAGGGTGGATGCTGTGGTGTATCGGCTGGACGTTTAGGTGAATGTTGTTGCTTGCCCACTGAAAGGCGTCCATCCCAGCCTCGCTAGCAACAAAACTGGCTAGTTGTGGAGGTGATTTTGGCTCATCAAGCTCTGGATCCTGCTGCTGACTCATAATCCATTCGGTCAATGGATCATCTTTATCTTCAGCAACAAAATCACTTCAGATTCGAATATTTTAGCCGAACTTCCTTCTGAATGAATTTGGGCCTCAATTTCAGATTGTAATGTACATATACAAGATCGTTGAGGCATTTCAATTTCAGACGGTTTCTTTATTTGCTGTGGATAAGGGCAAAGATTGACCAATTACGCTCACATCCACTCGATGAAATCATCTGGGAGAGGATCTTGATGGCAAGATCCCTCAGATGTTGTGCAGATCCGCCAAAATGCACCTACTATTTAGTTGCAAAATAATTGAAAATCAGCAAAATCAAAAATAAGATTGAATATAAAATAAATTTATTGATATATATATGAATTCATCTTTGATTTGCTTTTAACTGCCACATTACTTCCAAATGATTCTGTGCCCTTTCTAAATATTTTCGTTTGTAAAAAAATCATTTGTTATAAACTTATAATGTCTTATTTGTCAAAGATATCGCTAAGTTAATAAACATCACTGAACTTAACTTGTTCAAGACATATAGCCACGATGTCTGCATTGGGCTCCATCTTATCTATTGCATTTCGTAGGGCAAATAAAATCTCTTCATCCATGCCAATCCCAGGTATGGAGTACTGGAACCTCAGATTCAGATAGTAAGCTGTACATAGATTGTCATAATTGATTAAGTTTATTTATATAAATTTTTAAAAAGTTGTTGATTTGCTGCTTACCTGTTAAGTGCAACTCCCTACTCATCTAATAACCCCATCGACGGTCGATGATCCTGAGGTACTCATGTGCATGTTTTTGATTTGCCACCTTGATTTGTTCCTTTGCCTTCTCTATCATATGATATAGGAAGCCTATCTGAAGGTATCGCTCACCATCCACAGTTCGAAGCACTTCATACATAGGCTTAATAGCTATCACTATCCTCTCAGCCTACTGTCAGAATGACTGTTTCGTCACTAGGCTCTCCATGGTGCTCCCCTCAGTGCCTGTCCTAGCTTATCTGCTCTCCTGCCATTCACTACTGACAAATATTTGACGCACCTGTACTTTCTTATCAATTAAGCTATCAAGTGCTATATAATTGGTAGCAAATTGTGGGACACCTGGTCTCAATATATTGCCTCCAACATACTGCCGCATTAATGATAGGACTCATGTATGGTTATAAATGAATTTGATGATGCTCTGTGCTGACTCTACTGTCTTCTTCTGCATCTTATAAATCTTTCCAATATCCATCAACATCAGACTAATATAATGTGCAGCACATGGGGTCTAGAAAATATATGGTCACTGCTCCAACAACTCTCCTGTAGTCTTATATTATGGTCCATTATCTGTAACAACCTGCACAACATTCCATTCTCCTATTTGATCAATCACCTCCATTAATTTAAGGATGTAGCTAGCATCGTGCACCTCAGCTGAAGCATCAATAGACTTATGGAAAAATATTCTTTCATTATAATATGTCAAGAAGTTGATGATGTTTGGTCTGATAGGATCAGTCCAACCATCACACATCACAGTCAATCCATACACAGGCTACTTGCTCTTAAATGATGTAATCCATTTCTCTAAATCTCCTTATTGCTGTCAAGAAGCTCACCATGGGTATCTTTTGGTCCTGGAGGATCAACACCTAGACTGACAGCATGTATAGATGAAATGGTAGGACGATAATATGGATTATCTGCAGCATTCACTGGGATGTGACTGAAGTGAAATCAAGATTCAATAGCTCGCCACACATCCCTCTTATTATCTTTCTTCAACATAGTGTCCATTCTTTGTTGCTTGGAATCTCTACTAGAAAAGGCATGTGGATCCAAATCATGAATAATGGCTCTTGTTAGAATCTTCCTAGAGAATTTCTTTTTACTATCAAATGCTCCCAATATGGATGTAAGACGGTTGCTGCCTCTACTGATGGGCTCTGTAACTGAGGATGTCCTCCTAAATCATGACTCAAATTCTATTGCAGTGCTCCCTGAGCCTAATCCGTCCTCATAAACTGATGGCCCAAATGAAGCTTTATGCCTGGCCAGCTCCTCTAGCTGCTATTGTTCATCCAAACTCGCTTGAATGACAGCATCGATCTATACCTGCTTATCATTTGGAGCAGATCCTTCCTTTGACTCCCTAGAGTGATTAGAAGGTTGCTCTGCTGTTTGACGGTCCACATCTATCTTCTTCTTTAAATTTTTTTTCTTTATTGATTTAAAATCAGCGAAGTGCTTCTTTATCAACTGACAGACCTCCTGTGAATACTTACGGTATATAGCTACATCCGGATAGCCGTTAGCCAAATGTTGCTTCAACCGTGTAACCCCTCCTCCTTTGAATTCTATATTACATCATTTATATTTCTAATGATGCCGAGTATCTCTCCATGCTCCCAATCAATGTCACGCTCCAGATTCTTCTTCTTTTGTGATGGATCCATTCTTGAAAATTGACAAGCACATTATTTTAATAATTACGTAAAAATAATAGATTTCATTTATCTAATTTTTTTTATTTTTTTAAATTATTTAATTAATTTTTATTAATTTTTGAAAATTATATTAAAAAAATAAAAATTAGAAAAAAAATTGATCTTACATCCAATTTCTTAGTCCATGAACATGTATATAATGCTATTTTTTTTTGAAATTTAGGCCTAAAATACTATGCACAAGATGCATTAAAACATTGATAAATCGATACCAAATTTATGTCGAAAGTAGTTTGTAAGTCAATGACTAATAATCTGATTTTACAGTTTTTTTTAAAATTTATTTTTTTAATAATTTTTATTATAAAAATATATATTTTAATTTTAAAAATTATATACTTAACAAAAATTAATGATTTTAGTGTCATTGTGTAGATCATCTATAGATTTACAATATATATTAAAATCATATGAAAAAATAAAATTGACATAGTTTTTCCCGTTTTTCCATTTTCCACGAATTTTTTTTTTTAAAAAAGAAGAGAAGAGAGAGCTAGAATGGAAAACTTACCTCTAATCCACCTTCCTTCGTTTTTCTACTATTTCTGGAGTGGGAGAGCGACCTAATCTTCTGAAGAACCCAAAAATAAGCAGAGAAAGCTGAAAGGCTTTCTCTCTGCCTCTTTCTTTCTTATAAAACACCAAACTGTTCGGTTTGGTCCGAAATAGGGCCGAACCGACCGGTTCAAGCCCATACCGCCCGGTTCGGCCCGAACCGGGAGGTTCCCTATTTTTTTTTTTTTTTTTTGGGTCCCAATTTTCATGTGCGAACTGGGCTGGTTGGGCGCCGGTTCGGTTCGGAATGCTCCGAACCGGGCTGTTCGGGTCGGTTCTGAAATCATTGATGCAAATAAAGACAGATTTTTCTCCTCTAATAAATCTTATCCTAACATTCCACCATTCCCAAGCTCCCAAGATTTCTCCCAGGGTGTCTCTTAAGTAACATTCTTTCTCTAATAAAAGCACCCAATTACTTAAGAGTAGTTCTTTCTCCAAGGTACAAAAACAAGAATGCTAGATGAAAGTAGACTGAATTTATCAGGTTACGCGCATGATGGAAACAGACTTTTAGTTATATGAGACTTACGGAAAATTTAACCTGTCCATATTTCCTTTCCTGCAAATTCTATTCACATATTCCATCTCCATTGACCTCCCCAGAACCCTCTAAGGAATGTGGAGAAAGAAGAAAAATTGGAAGCTTATGATCAATAATATTTTCTCTCCTGTTACAAGGATTCAAGTGGTAATTTAACATGATATCATGTTATTATTTATTTTTGAAGTAAAGTTACTATAATATTTATAGTGATTGATTTTTTATTAAAATTAAAGTTATTTTATTATGTGATGTCCAAGGTAAAAGCAAAGAAGAAAACCCAAGTCTCAAACTCTGGCTATTTTTTCCTCCTGCTTATAGCAAGGGGTCAAATGTAATTCTTTTCATTACCTAATTGTATACTTCTAATTGTTAGTGCAACACCATGATAGCATACATTAATCAATTGTTTAATTTTTTAGCTGAATTGTATGATGCGAGAAGCAAATACATGGAGGAAAATTTAAGTTTCGAATTCTTGTGGTGCCCAAAATTATTGAATTGGAAGCTGCCTATCTTATTGTTCCCCATTCCCCTTTTGTTATTAAATATAATAATATGGTACATTGATTAAAACATTTTAATCTTATTGGTTATATCATAGAGTTTCAAAATGTTCATTTACTTATCTTCACCTTGCTTTTACAGTTCTATATGTGTAACATACTTTATTTGATGTAATATTTTTACATTCTTTTTCTACTTTGCTACTTATATGTGCATTATTTACTTCTTATAATATTAGAATAGGGATTTTTAACTATTTGTATGCCCCCATATATCTTTTATATAGTTGTATGAAAGGTTGCCAGAACAGCTTAATTATCACCAATGATTTTTTAAAAATGTTCATTTATATAAATTTTTATTTTGGTAAAATATATCATTGCCCCCTCTCCATATTGGAAAATCCTTGGTCTGCCCATCTATGGGCCTAAATAGTAAATACTATTATATGTTCACTTCCTTCTCTGTAAATTTTATAGTATAACTTTCTCTTTAAAATTAAATAGAAAAGCTTCCACTGTTATCTGACTAGATTTCTTTTCCCCTTGGAGACAATTTTGTATCTTCTGAAATGTGAGCCCATAGCACAGTAGAAAAATATCATTCAGCTTGCGAGCATCAGGGTTTGTTTTTTCAGATATTATTATAGTACTCAGGAATTTTTGATAAACCTTTTACACTTTTGGGAGAGAATGAGTCTTTTGGCTAGAGATGAAAAAGTAAGTATGATTGGGTAGGTATTTGGAGAGTCAGCAGAGTTGCAAGTTTGATGGTGTGGCTTTTTGTGGCCTTTCTATTTTGACTTGGGGTTTGTTTTTTTCTTTATTTCTATTATTCTACCAACTCATTAGTGTGTCCAGTTTTAATCAAAATCCTTTTATGTTTATTCTTTAGCTATAATTATTATACTAGCTTATGTTCCACCCTACTTCAACACTCAATTGTTTCACTGATTATCCTGGCTTATATGTTACTGGGTGCATTGTTAACTCTCAGATCACCATTGAAAAAACTATTCTAAAGCAAGCTAGTAGCCGATATGAACTTCAAGGGGAGTATGTATTGCCTGGAACACGTGATAGATATCCTGCTATCAAAGAGAGAGATGGCTTGTTTAAAAAAGCAATGGCTGGGCATTTTGGTAAGGTAATTTCTTCAATGGGAAGGTGGAGAATCAGGCTAGAAGTTCCCGGTGCTGAAGTTGCTGAGATGCTTCCCCTGGCAAGGCTTCTTTCCCGAAGTACTGATCCTGCCGTTCGTTCTAGATCTAAGGTAATGTTTTGCTTCTAAAATATGTAGACTTAATTACCATGTTGTCTATTATTAATTAATATTATTTAGCTTATATAAAGACTAACCTTTTTGAAAATGATTGTGCAAAATGCTGACTTGAAGCCCTGCTGCAACCAATCTGATAGACAATAGCTGTGCATGTGGAATTGAAGTGTCTTTGATAGCAAACCTAATGCAATAAAAAATGTTGAGTTTGATGATTTGTTATTTGATGCAACTTATCCATTTCTTTCTTATTTTTGACGATATGCACTTGTTTGGTACCATTTTCGAGACATCTCAGAACTACAGTGATCTTCTTCCACTACAATTAAAGTTAACCTTGAAAGCTTCATGTTGAGTCTTTCTCTTTCTTTAGTTTGCTATGGCAACTATTGAGCCACCTTAGAGCATGGAG
Organism: Cocos nucifera; assembly: GCA_006176705.1. Taxonomy (NCBI): domain Eukaryota; kingdom Viridiplantae; phylum Streptophyta; class Magnoliopsida; order Arecales; family Arecaceae; genus Cocos; species Cocos nucifera. The sequence continues at coordinate 466,067 of QRFJ01000676.1, read as the reverse complement.
CTAGGTTTGACATCAAATTGGCGCAACCAAAAGTAAGACAAGAACTATATAAAATGTCAAAATTTGAAGTTTCAATAAATTCATCAAATGCGCTGAATTTGTTTCAGTTTACTGACACGTAGGTGCATTTTCAAAAACCCTTAATTATGTAATATGGACCATTCATTTTTTGATTAGCATAGTTATCTACTACATAAAATAAGCTCAGTGTGCAATAAAAGTAACTTATATGAAGTCTGGAGGTGTTGAACTCGTGAAGAAGATAGGGGAACGAAGAGGATGTCAACAGAATTGATCATGATGAGGTAGAAACACTGTTATAGCTTGTACAAAAAATAATGACATGAGAGGCTGGAGAGACTAGATGGTTGCAGCAATGAATCCACATTCCCAAGGTGTATTGTACTGCCCCAAATTCTTCCATTTGGGGCATACTGAGCTGTATCGAGGGTGGACTAGTGTTGTCCCACCCCACTTTCAAGATGCTGATGAGGAAGGGGAGAGGAAAAGAGATAGAGAGAGGGAATGAGACGGGGAGAGAGGGGAGAGAGAGGGAGGCCTAGAGAGTGAGAGGGAGAAGGCTTTCAAGCCCCCTCTTCCTCGGTGAGATGTAACAAGGGTAGAGTTCTTATTGTAAAATGAAAGAGGGGCCATGTCCTCTTTATATATATATTTTAAATTTTTTAAGTAAAGTCAACAGCTACTATTGACTTTACTTAAAAAAATTCAAAAAAAAAAAAAAATAAAAAGGAGATGGAGCCCCTATTTCATTTTTGAAACAAAGCCTCGCCCCTGTTATGCCTTGCCAAAGTAGAGGCTTGAAAGCGCTCTCCCTCCCTCCCTCCCTCCCTCCCTCTCTTTCCCTCTCTCTTCAAACGAAACAAGGGTGGGGCCCTTGTTACACATCATTGGTGGAGAGGGGCTCGAATCCCTCTCTCCTCCCTCTATCAACCTCTCCCTTCCTCTCCCTCTCCCTCCCTCCCTCCCTCCCTCTCTCTCTTCCTCTCCTTCTCCCTCTCCCCCTCTAGTTTCTCTATTGATACACGTCAGAATAGCACGATATGGTACCGTACTGTATTGTATCACCGGCCTACTAGCATGAGTGCTGGTTTCAATACTATGGATTTTGCATGTGTTAAATAGCTTCCAATGAAGGCGGATGGTTTTTGGAGGAGGAGATGCAGCATGCCCTCTCTCTCTTCCTCTCCTTCTCCCTCTCCCCCTCTAGTTTCTCTATTGATACACGTCAGAATAGCACGATATGGTACCGTACTGTATTGTATCACCGGCCTACTAGCATGGGTGCTGGTTTCAATACTATGGATCTTGCATGTGTTAAATAGCTTCCAATGAAGGCGGGTGGTTTTTGGAGGAGGAGATGCAGCATGTTTCTCTCCTCCAGGGCCAAGTCACCACCTTGGTTGGCTGCTCTATGGCTCTAACATGTTCACTCATAAACCCTAGGAATCTGAGGAGGAAGAGAATAAAGAAAAGAAAAAGGGGCTATTTGGTTGTCTAGGATTTATAATCTTAGGGTAAAATTCATGATGGGATGTAGGTTTTGATCCTATAGGATTATACATAAAAGTTTGGGCGAAAAACTCTATGAAGTTAATCCTATCCTACATTTGGATGATAAATTAGATTTTCGTCCTCTTTGTTCTTCCTCTTCCCTTCCTCTCTCTCTCTCCCCTTTTTTTTACCAAAATAATAAACTTATCATCATCAAAATATCATGTTAATCATTATAATTACAAAATAATTCATATCAAGAAAACCTAACATATCTTTTTGTATTTTTGGAATTTAAAATTTAAACTTAGTCGAGTTTGGGAGTGGATTTGGAATTCCCTTGGATACTTGCTATTTGAATTCGATTATATATAGTTTATACATTTTTATAAAAAATATATATAATAGGAGGATATGGTGTTTTGAACTCCAAATCTTTAGATAGCCTTGATCACTACCTTAACCAATAAGCCATAGTTCACATTTATTTTAAAATTGATTGATAATATATTTATACCATATAGACTATTATATATAAATACCCAATGCAAAACCCTAGCCATTGTCTAAGCTTCCCTGTTCAGATGCTTCAAGCTACCCACCTGATTGAGACTTCTGAGGACAAAAAACACAGGAAAATCAGGCCAAAAACATAGGAAAATCAAAGAAAACAAACGAAAGATGGAAAAAGTTAAAAGTAAGACCTTTTCTCACATAGATTGATCTTTTTTTTTGCTTCTTTTTCTTTTCATTTCATTCTTTTTTCGGAGATCTGTGGAGGAGGAGAGAACCTGAGGGAGATCGGAGGGGTTTCTTATATTCCGATTGGGGTTTTTTCTCAAGCATATGAGATTTTGTGTGAGTTGTGGTGGTGTGAATGGTAGAGGATGGCGATGAGAAGGTTGAGGGTAGGGCTGCCGAGGGGGCCTTGCGATGGCCGGCAAAGGCGGCGAGGAGGAGGGGCGGGGTGGAGGCCATTGGTAGGTGGAGGGAGAGGAGTAGGCGAAGGAGGGCAAGGAAGAAGAGGGGCCAGTAGGGGTAGTTGGAGAGGGGGAGGAGGCAATGGCGGTGGTGGGGGGATGGGGAGGAGGAGATGGCATGGGCGAAGAGGGGCTTGGAGAAGATGGGGTTGTGGAGGTAGAGCCTGACAATTATGGGGCAAAAAATGACCATCAAAGGATTTTTTCTCCCTATAGGATTAGCCACTTCTTTGTTGTTCTTTTATTTTATGGTTAAATCATCCAAAGAGTGCTTAGGAAAGGAAATGGGATTTTTATCCATAGGATTTCCAAATCCTATAGGATTTGTGCCAATCCTATCCTTTCCAAACAGGCCCTAAATGAAAAATAATTCCTAAAGTAAAATTTTACTACTCAATAAACTCAAGGATGATTGTAATGGAAGCCCCAACGAGGTTTTTATAAGTAATAAAAGGGGAACTCTTTTCTTCTCCTTTCTAATATGGGATTCCTAATCTTCTTTTAACTCGAATAACTTTAACTGTTAATTTTCCGAGTAACATCTAAAGTTTTCAAAAGAAAAGTTTAATAAAATCAAACTCCCTAATATTTGCAAACATAAAATTCCTAAATAGCTAGCCTAATGTGGGACTTAAATCCATGCACCTACTAGGTCCACCCTAGATGCTTCAACTTTATACTCTTCCAGTTGGAGCAGACTTGCCATTGAGTCTGGGTCTTATTGGTCTTCATGGTATGGCGAGAGATTAGTTATGTTGAAAGTTGCAAACACACCACTAGATCCAGTAAGTTTAATTTGTAAGCATTGTTGTTGATGCGCCTCAGAACTTTGAAAGGGTCATTTGCTTGAGGAGATAACTTGATATTCTTTATGTCCTTGGTGCATTCGTTAACATCTCCATTGAATTGGCATGTTGTTGGTAGGAGCATAGGGTCCAATCGACTCAAGTTGTCTGCCATAGAAGACTTCAAATGGATATATCTCGGTTGCTTGTCTCATTGAATTGTTTTTAGGCAAATTCAGCTTGTGCCAATAATAGATCTCACTGTTGCACATGGTTACCAACAAAACTTCTCAACTGATTTTCTAAACTTCGGTTCACAGCTTCAATTTGCCCATCTATGTTTGAGTGGCTGGTAGAGCTGAATTGGAATTGAGTACTCATCTTTCCTCATAAGGTTTGCTAGAAGTGACTCATAAACTTTACATCTTAACATGATGTAATCATTTTTGGAATACCATGAAGGTGCATGATTTTGCAAAAATAGAGTTCGTGATATGAGAGGCGTCATGCATCTTTTGGTAGGGTCACAAAGTGTGCCGTCTTGGAGAATTGTTCAACAACCACCGTGATTGTCCCTCTTGGGTATTAGTAATGCTGGCACGACACATGGAGTGGCACTCTCCTGGACTAACCCTCTCTTCATAAGCTCTTTCACTTGGCACTAAAGTTTTTCATGCTCTTTGGGGCTTATATGATAAGTAGACTTGTTGGGGATGATGGTGCCTGGTAGAAAGTCGATACTATGTCGGATGTCATGTGTAATGAGTAGTCCAGCTGGAATCTCATCTAGCATTACATTACCAAACTCTTTGAGAAGTGGTTTCATCACTTTAGGTATCTTTGTTGACTCCTCGTCCTCTTCTAGCATGATCAGGGCACATGCAACATTAGCATCCTTACATGCCTTGGCAAGTTTAGACTTGGAGGCAAAGGCGTTGGTTTCCACTAGATGCTTTGGATGGTTATCAATCTTCAATGGTGCTAGGATTATCTTCACACCATCCTTCTGGAAAGAATAAGTGTTCTTGAACCCATCATAAATAACTTGTAGGTCATAATTCCATGAACGAATATGTGACAAGCATCTATAGGAATAACATCGCACCACACCTCATCTTAATATCATTTTCCAGTTGAAAATTGGACTAAACAATGCTTAGTCATCTTTACTTCATTTCCTTAGCCACTACAATTTGTAGGGACATAGGTGATCTTCAGTGGGCAATTTCTCAACTTGTCAATTATCAACGTAGCAACAACATTGTCATTGCTTCATCTATGATGGCATTGCATGCCTTGTCATGCGAAGTACATTTAGTGTGGAAGATGTCATGGCGTAATCAGTCATTTTCATCAGCTACCACGGAAGTATTAAGGTTTTAGCGTACTACCAATGCTTCACCTTGATCGGCATACACCAACTCTTCATCTTGATCTTCACTGTACCTGCTAAATGGCTGCTTCGTCTCTTCTGCACGTGACTTTTCCTCCAACAAGATGAGCCTTTGATTTAGGCAATCGGCTGTGTATGCCCAAAGCACCCACATTCGAAGCACTTGCGTGGGTTGCTGGTGGTAGTGTTGGAATGGCTGGAGTTGGCGCCCTTGTCTTTCTTTGTAGATGATGGCTAGGAGGAGCTTGCTTTTGTGGATGGTGATGTCTTCGATATAGAATAGCCCTAGCTGGACGCACCACCTCTATACCTTATAGAAGTATGAGCTAGTTTCTCTTAGTTGCTACTTCTCAACTTTCAATGCCAATGGGATCATGTCATTCAACATATAATAAAGTTGGAGCTTCACAATGTCAGGCTTTAATCCATCAAGATATCATGCGACAGTTTGCTCTTTGGGTTGTTTGATGTCTTATGTCATGAGCAGTTGTTTGAACTCCATCTTGTACTCTTCTACAGTCATGTCATGCTGCTGAAGGTTGTGGAGCTTAAGAAGTTTATCTCCACAGTAATCTTCAGGGAGGAACTTACTTTTGAGTTCACGATGCATCTTGTCCCACGTCCTAATCTTACCACATCTTCATGCTCATGTCGTCACTTTAGATTTTCCCACCAAATTGATGCATATCTTTTTAGCTTGATGGTAACTAACTCGATGCATTGGTCATCGGGGGCTTCATTAAGCTCGAGGACCTCGTTCAATGGTGTGAAGCCAATCAATGAACTTATTGTTTGCATTCGGCCCTTAAGCTCAGGATGTCTATTTTGATGCTAAGGTCATGATGGCGCCGTCATTTGCATTGGCGATGGATTGCTTCACTTAATGATGACTCTCTTTTATTGTAGAAAGGATTTAGATCTTCAACTTCTTCATTAGATCGCCCGCTTTCATCATCGAAGGTCTCTCTGTTAGAGTCATGATTGGAACCTCGACAATGTTGGCATTTATGTTGCCCTTAATGTTGTCGAAACTGCTGATTTTCTTGTTGGATTTGTTCAAGCTGGCTGTGCAATTAATGAAGTTCAATGTCACACAAATCTTGCTCATGTTCTACATGCTCTTCAACGTTGCGGTGGCATGGAGGTATCCTAAAATCGGGCTTTGATACCAACTGAAGCTGGGAGGCGTTGAAGTTGCGAGGAAGATAGGAGAAGGAAGAGGATGTCGATAGAATTGATTATGGTGAGGTAGAAACCCCACTACAGCATGTACAACATGAGAGGCTATAGACTAAATGGCTATGGTAGCAAATCCACATGCCGAATGTTATTTAACAAAGGCAGGTGGTTGTTGGAGGCCAAGCAGATCTCATTTTTTCAAGGCTAAATCACCACCTTGGCTAGCCACTTCAAGGATACAGCTTGTCACACACTCACTCACAAACCTTAGGAGTCCACCAAAAGGGAGGAGGGAGAGAATAGAGAGAATAATAAGAGAAGAATAATTCCCAATATAAAATTTCACTATTCAATAAGCTCAAGGATGATTATAGGAGGCATTAGGGTATTTATAAGTAGTATAAGGGGAACTCTTTTCTTCTCTTTCCAATGTGAGATTCCTGATCTTATTATAGCTTGAATAGCTCTGATGATTAACTTTCGTAATAACATCAAAAGTTCTCAAAAGAAAAGTTTACTAAAATCGAACTCTCTAAAGTTTGCTAACATCAAATTTCCTAAATAGCTAATGGATGCCGATGTGGGATGGCATCCAATGTGGGACTAAAACCCATGTGCCCATAAGGTCAACCATAGACGCTCTTGCATCATTTTATATCTTAGATTTCGTCTTGACGTTTTTAAGAACTAGAAAGGTTGATTAAATAACTATTATGGTTTTAACATGGGCACTTTTGTTATTTATAACATACTATAGTTCTGAATTTGCATATGTTTTTGGAATGTCTCTGCAGGATCTTTTTATTCAGAGCTTGCCATCCATTGGGTTTTATGCTGAAAGCCTTCATGATCAGCTGAAGGTATCTTACCGAACTCATTAATGTTTTGCAAGATGTTGTCGTTTGAGAAGAAAACTTAGTGCTTTAATCTCTTAAGATTTCGATATTGAGGGTCAGCAATAGTTTATATGTAACTCTTGGCATAAGAACTTAGTTTCATATGTTGGTTTTGTTTTAGTGTAACAAATTGCTCTTGTATGTATTTAATGAAGCTTTCTGATATTGCAGGCAATACAACGATATTATAATTGGTCAGATGAGAGTATTCTTGAAGATATTACTCTTCCTGGTTTAGCTGAACTTAAAGGTCATTGGTATGGGTCACTTGATGCTAGCGGAGGAGGCAATGGGGATACAATGGTGAGCATCACTGGACCTAGCTTTAGATGTGTAACTAGGATGTTGCACATGCATTCATGTGTTTTTTAGAAAAGAATAAAACATATAAAGATAGATGTAAAGGGATGGGTTTTACCCATGACCTTGTGGTTTCAGTCTTATGCTGTCCAACTGGAAAAACTAAAGTGGGGAAGCACATGATTGTAGGATGCAGAAGGGTATTTTGGGAACTGAAATTTAGAGCCAGACAAAGTGGAACCTTATGAATGAACAGAGACACTGGGAGAGTTTCAATTTAATGGTCGAATAGTAGATCTAGGAAATTTGGAATGCCTGTTCTAATTAAGGATTAAAATTGTGCACAAAGAACTCAACATTGAAAGTTGAGATTGTCTGAATAATTCTAGATTCATCATTTGAAGAGTTAGATTAATTTGTTTCATGCAGATTGGTTTATGTTCAGACAATCTTCATAAATCTACATAGCATGTTGATGATTTTTGCCTTAGGATTTTTTTCCTCTCCAATAATAGGCTTTTATGCCTATACTGATATGCATTAACCTTTATGTAACAATTAATCATCAAGTTAATAGTATGTTTGCTTGAGGCTTAATCCATCCAATAATTTCCTCTGTATTGGCTTGCCATTTTATTCTTCTTGGCACTGCTGTATAACAAGGTCGTGGCTCTTGTTCTCAAGCAATTTTGATGTCCTATTGGTAGACTAATTTGTAAGAAGGGGATGGGGGATGGGAGTCTGTAGTAACAATAAATATTCTTATCTGAATTTTATATGTTTTTGGCAGGCAGACTTTGATTTTCATGGAGAGGATTGGGAGTGGGGAACCTATAAGACTCAACGTGTTTTGGCAACTGGTGCTTACAGCAATAATGATGGCTTGCGCCTTGAGGAATTATTTATCCAAAAAGACAAGGCAACTGTCCATGCTGATGGGACCTTGTTTGGGCCAATAACAAATCTTCATTTTGCTGTTCTTAATTTTCCTGTTGGTCTAGTGCCCACTTTAGTTCAGATTTTCGAATCTTCAACTTCAGATTCTATACCTTCTTTACGGCAATGGTTGACACCCATAAAGGGTATCTTGCACATGGAAGGAGATCTTAGAGGAAGCCTCGCAAAGCCGGAATGTGATCTTAAAGTTAGACTGCTAGACGGTGTTATTGGGGGCATTGATCTCGGACGAGCCGAGATTGTTGCTTCACTAACCTCGACCAGTCGATTTTTATTCAATGCCAACTTTGAACCTGTTATTCAAAGTGGCCATGTACACATCTTGGGAAGCATTCCTGTGACTTACATTCAAAATGACTCAGTAGAAGAAGTTGAAAAAGAGAGGGATATTGCAGGAGGGATACGAATCCCAGTTTGGGTAAAAGAAAATGAAAGAGTAACTTCTGATGACATCAGCGAAAGAAAAGCTGTCAGAGAAAAGAGCGAAGATAATTGGGATTTTCGGTTGGCTGAAAGTCTCAAGGGTTTGAACTGGAATATGTTAGATGCAGGTGAGGTAAGAATAAATGCGGACATTAAAGATGGGGGTATGATGTTGATAACTGCTTTATGTCCTTATGCCAACTGGCTTCATGGCTATGCTGACATTGCCCTTCAGGTAGGTCAGTCTGAGTTATGCTTTTGGATGTTCTTAGCTAATGTGCATAGAAGTTATATATTTATTTCCTTGAAAATGTTGCATGCAATTTACCTGCACTTCAATTGTAGAGTCTGAGACTGACAGATGATATAATAAATATTATATTAATGGGCATGGATAAACTCAATCCTTTCATTAATGATAATCACTGATTTGAAAATTGAGGGCTAGAGCCATACTAGTCCCATGCTCTAATTTACATGATAAGGGTGCTAGGGGTCAGTATCAGTACAAATGAGCCAAAAATAAAAAAAGGGTGATGAGTGTTATGGGCTTGGTTTCCCTTGGTTAGGGTTTCTACAGGTTGATAGACCACGTACAACACAATTCAGGATGGTTTGGGCATGGCCAGCCGAAACCAGGGCACATGGAGCCCTGTTGCACTTGTTGTCGGCTGGCAGGGTATGTACCAGCTAGTACACTGCCGACATGCATGGTTTTTCAATCCTTGCTTGAAATAAGATTTATTATTGTGATATTGTTCACTGTATATAACCAAATCGTAGAGAAAATTATGAAGAACTGTATCCAAGTTAATATTATACTTAAATGCATTAATAAGCATATAGTATTTATGATTTTATTTTTATAGATAAAGATTTAATAATACTAATTAATTTCTAAATTTTTATTTTTCATGATAGGTAAGGGGTAATGTTGAGCAGCCTGTTGTAGATGGATCTGCATCATTTCACCGGGCAACTGTTTCTTCTCCTGTCCTTCGGAAGCCACTTACAAATTTTGGGGGTGCAGTTCATGTTGCATCCAATCGAGTATGCATCAGTGCCATGGAAAGTAGGGTGAGCAGAAAGGGAAAACTGTTGCTCAAAGGCACTTTGCCTCTCAAAACCAGTGAATCATCTCCTAGTGATGAAATTGATCTGAAATGTGAAGTTCTGGAAGTGCGAGCTAAGAATATTTTCAGGTTGATTCTCTTTCTATCATTCTACTTTGTATCATACATTACGTACATATTTTAGTTGTTTGGTATCTTTGTCCATTTGTTTGCCAACATATGAATCAAATTGCAGTGGCCAAGTTGATAGTCAAGTGCAGATTTCTGGCTCTATATTGCAACCAAATATTTCTGGAATGATTCAGTTGAGTCATGGAGAAGCATATTTGCCTCATGATAAGGGGAATGGTGCTGCTGGTCACAGATTAGCATCGAGAGCAAGCTTTCCTGCTGCAAGTTACACCCGGGTGACTGATTCAGGGCATGTCTCCCATTTTTTTGGATCGTTAGCTATTTCCTCAGACAACAAATGGTCTCAACCTCCAGGTCTGCCATGATAAATATAAGTTCATATTCTCAGCTACCTGGTGCTCTTGATCTGATAAAACTATTGATTCTGCTTTGGGAATGCAAATGATTTGTCATGAATGCCTTTTTTTTCTTGGATGGCTTGTCCATGTGAAAAGGATAATCCATACATGGCCAAGATTGTTTTTTCAAAGGAGGAATTATGCGATTGAAAGTGACTTCCTCCTGTTACTGGAAACTATAGATCATAGAAATTGTATGACAAAAATCACCTTTTATGAGGAATGTGGCATCCTAGGTTTTTGGTATTGCATGAATAGGTTCTTCCCCTGATTGCATGAGATTCTTCTGTTCCATGCTGCCCCTTCCACCACTTTCCTCTTTATAAGGGGTTGTGAACAAGCTTACCGGGCTCCCAAACAGGCCTGAGAAGTTTGCTGATTGCTATTGTTACTGTTACAATGATTAGCATAACAATTATAATGATGTACCTTTTATATGCTTATATTTCTATTTTATTAATAGAGGAAAAAAGGGTCAAGCCAACTTGAAAGTCCAATCTTACTAATATTTCTGTGCTTAATCAAAGTAGCTATTATCTATCATATAATGTACCTGTGAAGATATTGGCCTGCAGTTTGTTCCTTATATAGCATCATATGTAATTTCTTCATATATTTTTTTAAATCATATTTTTGGATGGAGCCATAAAATTAAATTACAAATCTCATCACCAATGTTTACTAACACAGGATGGAATTTCACTTCTCACAGGATGGAATGCCACTTCTCATTTGTATTTTTTGCCATCACTACCCCTGCAAAACCATTTGTCCACACATTAATGGCATCTTGCCTGTGTCTATCGAGGGGATAAAGGCTATCTGATACATAAATGGATGCGTGCTTGTCCTTGGATAGCGAAACAAACAACAAATCAACCATGAAAAAAACTGCAGGAAGCATGTGATCCAAATCCAGCCTTCATCCCACCACCTGAACAGCTCTTGAATGTGGAGTCCTGTTAAGGGCTTCAATGTATGCTCAGAAGCGGCAGAGCTCCAATTGCTTTACCATGCACTTTCATTGTTTCATGGGAGTGACATAACTTGAATTGCCCATTTCCTTATTTCCTTTTTTCTATTGATTAATAATGCAATATTGGGATTGGGTTCCTGTAGGTCTAGTTGGGTTGTATTGTGGTGGTCTGCATCATGCCTTTTTGATTTGTAGTTGGGTCAAGCTGGGCCAAGGCATGACAAGTCAAGTTTATTTGGGTTGGTTCCATTTGGCTTGTTTTGGATCAGGTCGGATTATGTTTAGTAGATTTGGGTCCAAATCGGTTGAACCCACTTGCCCTCTTACATTTATCTTCAATTACTTCTTGAAACCTGATTCGTGCTTCTCCTAGGTCAAAATGATGAAGTGGCATAAGTGGGGTTATCAAGTACCTGATTTCCCTTTCCACTTTTGTTCACTTCGAAGTCCCAAGCCTTTTTTTCATATTTCAGTTCTGATTGTTGGCATACTTCTACATTATTATCTGAAGCACAAAGGATTCAGTTTACTGTCCTTTATTATTTTTTTATTTTAATGGGTACTCCTATAATTTGTTAACTTTAAAGCATGTAAGTTAGTTCAAGCCTATGTCTGGAGGCTGTGGTGTACTTGATTAGGTATAGCCCTACATAAAACTCAGGCAGATGACCATGTTGATTCTTCATAAGGAATAAATTGGGGAGAGTTAAGAAGCACTAGCACATGCCATTATCTTTTACAACCTGATCTTGTTTGTGTTTAAACTATTTGTCATGCATCAACCGAATTTATTTATTTTTTCAGAAATTGTTCTTTCACATAAGACATTTAAAGAGAAAACAAGGCGATCTTATTTCCATACATTCTCGAACATATGATAGAGTAAGGCTGTGTTTGGTTCAGCATTAAAGGAAGGATACAATGGAGTATGGCCCCTTAAATCCACTTATTCCACTTTGACCTGCTAAATACTAGAGAAAGTTGCCATTTTTCAAAAGCAAATTGGAAATTTTTGAAGTTGGCAGGGCTACCTTTTCAATCAACTTGGAGAAATATAATTGTTACTCCAGAATAGTGGGTTAGGCCTCTGCAGTCAAATGCAGCCTAAGGCTTTGAAAGCCCACCATGGTGAGATTGACATACTACATGGCACGGAGGATATATTTTTATCATCTTTCATATGATGAGACACTTTCCGGGTGTTTGTAGCATTCTTTCAGAAGATCCATAGTTTATATTTAAGTAGCAAGCATTTAGATGTTTTTATTGTTGACTTACATATTTTACTTAGCATGTGATTGTGATATAATATATATTTTTTTTCATGGCAAACCCATGCACATGTTTTTAGGTAGACCTAAGCAAACTAAGCTCAGCCTGACCTGATCTTTTGTCAGACTTGGGCTCAGATTTCAGCCCATTGGGCCAGATAGGGCTAGCAAATTTTCATTGTTGACAAAGTTTGTCCCAGTTTTAGGTTTGGTGTTTTCTAACCTCAGCCTACCCAGCCCAACTCGAACTGAAATATATAATATAATATAATATATAATATAATATTTTATTTAATATAATATATTTAATATAAATTATGTTTGTTATTTTAAAGTTTAAAAAGAAGGAAAAGCAGAGTATGTATGATCAAATAGGGTTAGGCTTGGTCAGGTTGGGCTTAGGCCCTTCCAGCCTGGCTTGTTCTGGCCAGCCAGCTTTGGCCTGGTTTATGAAACTTTGTTTGGCTAGGCTTGGGCTCTAGAATTTAGGCATAAGGTTAGGTTGGTCTAAGCTTGGCTTGGCATAATTCTGTTGATATGAGACTAGGCCTGGCCCATACCTGGCTGGCCCCAATGTATGCACATATCTATTTTGGGTAATGTAATATGCTGTGTGTCCCACTGTGCATGTGCCTTGACATTTCCACTTGAAAGGAAAAGTCTAATTTGGTCAATGTTTCACATGAATATTTTAGATACAATCAAGGTTTTAAATCCTGTTGGATGGAGATGTCGTGGTATCTCCATGGAATGGGACGCCCCACCATCCGACCCTATCCCGTCCTATCCTGATGGCTGTCTTGGTTATGCATTTCAGTAGATATCCTTCATCTCTCTCCTCTTCTTTTTCATTTTCTTTCTTTTTTTTTTCTTTTCTTTCTTCTTTTTCTTCTATCTTCCTTTCTTCCTTCTTTCCTTCCTTTCTTTTTCTCTCCCTTCCTTTCTTTCTTTTGTTTTTCTCCTTTCCTTTCAGTGTTCTCTTTTTTTCATCTTTCTTTTTTCCTTTCCTTTCTTTTTCTTTTCCTGCATGAATGGATTTTGGAGTCTCAACCTCATCCTGTTCCTGTTTTCTCAAAGAAATGAGATGGGATGGCCGAGATGCCCCTTGTCCCACTAGGACATAAAACCTTGGATACAATAGTTTCCAAGCACATGATAGATCATCTTCCTTGCATGTCTTAAGAACATTATATAGGTGAGGTGTGGCACCAACAAGAAGCTGGAACTGAACCTGATTGGCTTCGACTTAGGGCCTCTTCAGTTTGGTGTAAGTGGGCTAAGCTGGAGCCCCTTTCCTCGACTTGGCTTTGGCTCCCCTTGGGCTAAAGCCACCTTAGGTCATTTCTCCCTAAATTGGTTCATCTGGGTTATCAGTTCAGCTCCATTTCAGACCAACCAAATGCCTGAAGTTGGCACCATCTGGGCTGAGCTGAGTTCGGCTACCGAGTTAAGGGCAACAAAACAGGCCTTGTAACAGGGTCTTTTTGGCTAAGGTCCATTTCAAAGTTGGGTTGTGTTTATTGACTAGGCTTAAACTTTTGAACTACATATTGAAGAGTCTTTATTTTTTATGGGCCACATTGTGTTTTTCTAAACCCATATCCTACCTGGTTGGAGAATTATGTCCAGGCATTGGTCCCATACCCAAGCCATCAGTCTATTATCAGATACCAAATAGGCCCAATTTAGAATTAGATTTGGCTTTGGATTTGTTGAAATTGGATCTGGTTGATGTGTTGGCGTCCCTACCAAATGTAAATATTCTTATGCATCATGTGTTGCAGAATTGTTCAACTACATCGTCCCATCCTTATGTGACAATATGTGACAATGGACTTAAATCCACCATATGTTGTTATTAATTGAACATTTTGTAATTATATTTTGATTATTGGTTAGACTGTTGTTAATGCACTTCATGCATAGATGATCTATAAATGATTGTGGTCATTTAATTTCTAGATATCTGACATGTCCTTTTCGCTATCAGAAAGCTTTAATACTAATATGTTGATAGTGGGAAATTTCTTAATTTGTACAACTACTAATGATATTTTGGGAATCACATATTAATATTCTGGATGAAATCTTAATAAATGATATGAAACTTATTTCATTTCTTTACAGGTAAACAATCTGATGTAGAACAGAAAATGGAGCAAGTGAATACTGGACCAGGACTCGATGTTCGGCTGACTGATCTGAAGCTAATTCTGGGACCAGAATTGAGAATAGTGTACCCTCTGATTCTTAACTTTGCTGTCAGTGGTGAGCTTGAGCTTGATGGTATGGCTCATCCAAAATGCATAAGACCTAAAGGGATTTTGACATTTGAAAATGGATATGTCAACTTAGTTGCTACCCAGGTAAGTTTGTTGCTGCAGTCAAAATTGTAAGACAATTGTGTGCTTTATAATTAAACATATCATACCACAAACTAAGAGGGAATATTTATTATTCATTTATCCGCAAATATTTATTGTGTATGTATATACTTTATTTCTAAAAACAATTTGTGTTGAATTTTTTAATCACAGGTGAGGCTTAAACGCGATCATCTAAATATAGCCAAATTCGAGCCTGATCTTGGTTTAGATCCAATCCTAGATTTAGCATTGGTTGGATCAGAATGGCAATCCAGGATTCAAGGTCGAGCCAGTACTTGGCAGGATAATTTGGTTGTGACCTCAACTCGCTCTGTGGATCAGGATGTTCTTACACCTACTGAGGTCAGTGTCAAGTATATTGTTTTTTTATGCTTTGGTGCTGATAGAATGATTTTGCCTTCTCAATCTGCACATCTTGTGTCTGCATTGTTGTGGTTAGATGCAGAGTACTTGCATCTAGGTTCTTCTTTTGGCTATTTGCTAATAGTTAAATGCAGCTTTTATAACAGAGATATCAAACTGAAAATGATTGGGCTTGTTTGTTGTGTTTGTAGATGAGCACTTTATTTAGATTCAAGAGTTATTATTTGTTTAATCTTTGACACTTATGGTCTTCCTTTGAGGAAAAATGTTAAACGGGTCATGTGTCAATTGGTAATTAAGGATCTTTTTTTTCCTCTTGTTGAAGTTATAGTTACTTAGGAATGTTTATGGTAGAAGAGTTTTGAAGTCAATAGGACTTCTCTTTTGTGGTCAAACTAGGTTTAAAAAAATTACTACTCGTATTCCATGTTGACATTTAGCATTATAGAAGGATTTTTGAACTGCTTCACTTTACATATGAAAAATCTACAGCAACAATGGTAAGGTGAGGTAATTAAGTTGGTGACAGATTCCAAAACAATTTACCAGATTTCTGAAGAAAAATACTGCCATGATAGGCAATCATATTTTATTGCTGAATGGTTCTTCAGGCTGAAAAATATCATATCAAGGAGCAAGCACTTGCTCTCTGCAAGTTGTCAAGAATGACTTAATGACTTTATGAGGAATGGATACAAGAACATATCTTAACTTTGCATTGTAGAAGTTGATGCACATATGGAGACTTGACAATGAATAATTGGATTTAATTGATTTCCGCAACAAGACTCAAAAAATCAATGAATGGTTGTTTTCATGGATATTTTTTGTGCTTAAATTAGAGTATATCCTTATGGAGAATGTAGTGGATATCATAAAGGTTTCTTGAGGTTTTTAGGAAGATATTCTTTGAGTAGGCTGGTTGCAATGGATTACCAAGCGATAAGGGAAATGATGGTTGCAGGTTCTGGGGAAAGATCATCTAGTTGAGATTTGCCTACAAGGTACGAAGTACAAACTATTACCTATATATGCTGCTGTGCATGGCTGTGCTTTTAATGAGTTTGAGCAAATTGTTATTGCATATGATGAACATCAACATTGGCGGCTCAAAAAGGTTCTATTGCTTGGGGACACCATATCTAATCTTCCTTCCATGGCATTGATGAGACAACTGATGGAATGCCATAGGAATGTCATCCAAGTACAGAATTGCCGCAATTTATCTGTCCTACAAGAGAATTGATTGATTCTGCCTTTTTTTCTTTGGGGTGGGGGTGGGGGGAGGGGGAAATTGGCCTTCAAAGATGGTCTTCTTTTTGATCATAGGCCACTTTAATTGAATGAAGGTGATGAGTTTGTTAGATTGCTCAAGGAAAAGTGCAAATTTCAGGGATCTACCTGTTGTTATGGTTGGGCCGGACAGTGTTGTTGAATGGGATTCATAAATCAATATGATATTAGTATCATCACGGAAGCAAGTTTTCCTTGACTCTGTACTATTACTTTCATACAAAGCAAATCTTTAAAAGTTCATGGTAGGGTGGTTATACATCTAAAGTAAGTTATTCTTTCCATTTGTGGCAATGCAAGGTTAAAAGGCCTTTTGGAGTATTATGACCGTAATGACCCTATTTAAATTGTTATATTCAAGTTGGTATGGCCTTTCTTGTTGCTTGAACAATTGAATATGGTTTAGAATTGAAGTGTTATATTCAAGTTGGTAATGCTATAGTCATTCTTGCTGCTTGAGCACTTGGATATGCTTTCAAGGCGAATGAGGGAAGCAACTTGTCTTTACCCTTCTTCCTTTGAAGTTCCTCTACATAGATCAATGGCTTTCTGAAGGAAATGGTTGAAATTGAAGTAAGTTGTGGAACAAAGATGGATGGTACATTGTCTATTGTTTCCAAGTATATTATATTACATGGTATTAATTGTTAGCCATATATATATTAATTTATGTTGGTACGTCTATATAGTGGTCTAGCTAGTTTTACCATATAGTGTCTTTTAGCTTGTTAATCTTGTATCTCTATTTTGTTATAATACTATATAAGGTTGTGAAAATGCCTAGGAGGTTTAGGTTAGTGGTCCCTTTTAAATGCATAGATGGTTGATTGGGGACAAATATCTCCGAGATTTTATATGATAGCTTTGTACAACAACTATCACGTCTGAATTTCTCTTACTCTTTTTACTGCTCGAAACTCTCTTCTTTTGCCACTAAACATTGAGGAGGTCTAGACTCTAGAGTTAAGAGAGCAAAGCTCTATTGCATGACCTTGGATGATTGAAGATCCATTATGATCGTTATGATGTTTAAATGAAGCAATCTTGTTGCTGCAAGACTTCGGTTGAAGGTGAATGTGGTTGGGGTCGGACTCCTAACCTGGGAGCTTGGCTTCGGCCCAAGGACCGGAGCGCCTAGGAAAAATCTGCAACTCATTGCAGGTTTTTGAGAATAGTAGAGAAAAGAAAGGACGAGCAAGAGCATGAGTTCTCTCTAGAGTGAAAAGGGTCCCCTTGTTATCTTTTTATATAAAGGTGGAGACGTAGGTGGTCATGTTGGGATCTGGTAGGCCGTTAAGCCCCTAGTTCCCTAGGTCGTTAGGCCTCGATCTAATAGGTTGTTAGGATGGGGAATCTGCCCACTAATCTACAAATTAGGATAGTTAGTAGTGGGTGTCAGTCGTGGGTTTTGCCCATGTTTTGAAAGTTGTTGGCATATTTCAAGAATCGTCCACGTTGCTGATAGGTTGGTGGCTTGAGATTGGTACAAAGTTGAGGTTCCATCTTAGATATATCAGCATGCATGCCGGTTGTGGGATCTCATTCCTTATCATCGGCAAGATCCCGACCCTAGGGTTGATAATTGTCCGAGCCGGGGGTTGGACAGAAGTCAATGATATAAAGTTGTTGAAGGAAAACCTAGTTTTCCTGTCGCAGGAACGATCTGATCTGATTAGATCTAAAGTAGAATTTTTAAAAAAATTTCTTTATGATCTGATTAGATCTGAGAGTTCTCAGATCTGATTGGAATGATCTGATAGCAAAAATAAAAAATAAAAAATAAAAGAACAACATTTTATGTTACCTGATCGGATAAACCGTTTACCCGCTGTGAGGATCTGACGAATGATCTAAGGTTCTGATTGAGCCGCGCACGCACCTGGCCTCTCTACCGAAGTCCACTCGGATCAGATCTGGACGCCCTCTCATTTTGGATCTGATCTCAAAAAATCAGATTTGGAATCGATTTGTAAAGCTTTCGAATTGAACTTCGACGACAGCACATTCGTCTCTTGATCGGGATCTTCTTGACTTGTTTTTGTGCCAACAGCTCTCAACACTTGATGCTGTTTTTGCCTAACTTTTTAGGCATGGAGAAGAGGGAGGAGCAGAGGAGGGTGGCGTGGAGATGGAGAAAGGGGCAGCTTTTGGGCGTGGGATATTATTGGCATAAGAAACCCTAGGCGTAGGGGTCCTTAAATAGATTCCTGCGCCACCCTGGAGTCCTACAGCTTTAAGCAACCTTCTTGCTTAAAGCAGGACTCTAGGCATAATTCCATGCCAAACACCATATCTCAATCTGGTTTTGTCACCCAAAAATCCCATAAAAAGGTTGCTAAAAATATATAAGAAAGATGGGCATAATTCCTGCCCAGGGGTTCTCTCTCTAGAGTTTTTGATCCAATCAAAACTCTTCAATCTAGTCAAATCCCAATTGAATGGGGCACCTCCACCTTATCCATATGGGGTGCACGACCAAAGGGGGCGTCTGCCCTTCTCTCCACGCAAATCAGTCTGGGGCGCGCGCTCCTAGAAAATCTCCGGGGGCGCACGCCCCATGTCCCTCAATTCCTGCAAAAGCAGGTCTTGTCTTGTTCCTATCTGATGGAATTAAGACAAGCTTTGAAATAGTCAGGACAAGCCTTGATTTGACCTGGACAAGCTCCAGTCAGATCAGGACAACCATACAGGGTTCCCGGGTGAGTTAAATCAAATTTGACTTGGTCGAGACGAACCAGAAGGACGACAGAAGGAGAAAGTCAGGTCAAATCATGTACTAGCACGATTTTTTTGAACCTAATTGGATTTAATCCAAATCAAATGAACTGGATTAGCCCAATTGATGATCCGGACCTAATCTCTTATTTGTATGACCTAGTTAAGTTCAGTTCTGTATGGTAATGAGACATGTCGCGATTTTCATCATCGACATCATCGAAACATCTTTTGATGGATCAGAATTATTCTGATTCACCCAATTAGAATTGCCAATCATCAAGACAATTCTAATTGATCCTAAAATCCACCAGTAACACCTAGCAGTATATGGTGGCAATCTATCAGAATCGAATACGAATCTCTCGATGTAGTTACTTGTGTGATTGAGTTCTTCTATTATGAGCCCTGGTAGGATCAAGGTCAAGATGAACTCGTCAGACCTAACACCTGCCATGGGCTTAAGGACTTGATCTCATGATCATCATAGGGCTACTTCTCTACCGAGATTGATAGATCCTCTATTAGTGCGATTCAGTTCCTACAATGAACATGCTATAGCCAAATACACCTTAGGATTTCGAAAGGCTAGGAAATCGAGTTATGTAGTAAAACTATAACACACTCAAGATGAACTATCGATGCACCTCAGGTCAAAGAACCAGACGCAACTGCAGCATCGAGCTAGTCATTGACGAAAAGATAGACTTCCTTATGACTGCTCGAGGTGGTCATGCTTAGTACCCTTGTTCTCAATAAGCATCTGTACTCTCGTTCCGATGTCTCTACATCGTAGACTCAAGACTTATCTACTCTAAGAAAGTGATCGTACACCGATCTTTTGGATCGATCATCATCCTCGTGATGATCCTACGATCGGAGTAGTTTATGAGTTAATTATGATAACACGTCTTAAATTCTCAACTCTTGAGAATGTATTATCATGCCTGTTAACTCAAAGGATGTATCACAGGCACTTTTAATATACAATGTGATAGAAAATAATTTTTTTATTAATTTTAAGTCAAAATTATAAAAATGCTCCTAGAAAGCATTTTATAAAATGGCGGCCAATTTAGCTTCTAGAGCACACATCTAATAGTCATTTTGCTTTGGTCCCTTAGACTCTTCTTGGCATTTAAGGTAATCTTGGTGAGTGCTTGATTGTCATCCGAGGAGGGTAAGGTCAGGTCGGAGTGTGGATAACCTCCACGACATTGCCCCCACTTCCGAGTCCGAAGTGGTTTCACCACTTTGGGCAAAGGAAGTAGCCGATTTCAAGGTTGTCTTCGATTGCTGATTCGACCTCCTTGGAGCATTTATTTAGCAATATTCAGTGGAGAAAATCTTGAGATCTCATTAATGCGCCGCTTCGCAAATGTCACCGTATTTATGAGGGATCGGCATCTCGATGTGTTGTGGCATAATGATTTGAAAAAGGAGATCCGGAGATCGTTCCTAGGCCCATCGGGGTTTGTCATATGTCGAACATTGGTGTGCCCTACATTGTGCCTAGGGATTGACCTACATGGCTCAATTTGAGGATGGTGTGACGAAGAATCGTGTGATTTGGTGTCCCTGATGTGTGTGATCTTTAATGTTACAATTCCCGAAATGACATTTTGCCAAAAGGGGTGCCTGAGGCACCTATCCCTAGAAGGCACGACCTCTAGAGCTACTGGGGTTGCAACATCTGGCGCACGACCTGGGAGGTGAAGGGGTGCATCTCCGTCTGGATCCTCTATAAATGGAAGGGGCTATTGCTTGCGGTCAAGCCTATTCCCTCTAGTTTTCATACTTGGAGATGATGTTGTTGTTGCAGTCTTCCATCGAGGGCTTGACGATCGTCGGTGTTTGCTACACCATGGAGGGGTTCTCTCCTACCCGCCAACTAGATGCGGGGTGTCTGGAGGGGATGCATCGTTGGCACCTCACTTTGGCATAGGAGGTATTGAAAATCGTCATTGCTTTGGCTATGGAACCACGATCGACATTGGTCTGAGGAAGCTTGCTATGGTCAGACATCCTTGCGGGGCCACTTGTTGAAATTTCATCGCTTTGGCGTAGCCTATCAAGGATGCAACGGCTTACTTGAGTGAACTGTGTTGGTTTTTGCTCCGAGTTTGGAGTGGGCAATTGCTTAGTGGGCTTTCTCAACATCGAGCTCTCTAGAAAGTACTTGGACCTTTCTAGAGGGCAATCTTTTGCCCCCAAGCAAGCTTTTTGGTCCTTCCAAAAGGAATATCGAGTAGATGGGCGGATCCCAGGGGTAAGTCCCACATCGGTTGAAGACAGCGATGAGGACGAGCCTGCCCCAATTATCGAGGATGTCACTAAGGACCCTACCGAAAAAGCTACAGATCGCACCATCGAGCCTGTGCCCGAAGATCTTGATTAGATGTATTTAGTTTTTCTTTTTATTTGTAACAAACTTTCTTGTAATGAACTTTCTTTAATGAAATGAAACAAATTTTTTCTCCATTATTTTTTGATGTGTGTATTGATTGTTTGATCTTGTCTTCGGGGTTGGTTATTTGTAAGGGTCAGACACGGTAAGCCATTTGAGGAGGTTATGAGGTAGAAGTCTTCGGCTTGGACTCAAGTTTTAAGATGCATTACTCGACATAGGTCTGAAGTCGCAATATTCGAAGTTGGTCTGAAGTCGATCCTTTGAAACAATTTTGCCAAGTCAATGTTATCATTTTTTGATCAATCAATAGTGTGGTCGGGAAGATCTCGATGAGGTCTCTTCCAAAGTCGATATGGAGCCGATTCGTGGTAGTAATTTTGCCAAGTCACTATCATCATCTTCACTCGACCATCAGTGAGGTTCCTGAGATCCTGACAAGCTATCATCCGAAGTCGATAAGAAGTCGATTCATGGCAGTTTTTTGCCAAGTCGTTGTCGTCTTCACCAGACTAGTCGTGGTGTGGCCGGAAAGATCCCCATGTGCTTTCATCCGAAGTCGATACGAGGTCCCTTCATGGCAATATTTTTGCCAAGTTATCGCGTCTTCACCTGATCAGTCATGGTGTGGTTGGAGATCTCGATGTGCTTTCATCCAAAGTCGATATGAAGTCGATTCATGGAAATATTTTTGCCAAGTTGTTGTCGTCTTCATCCGACTATCGTGGCATGGTCGAGAAGATCCCAGTGTGCTTTCATCCGAAGTCAATGCGAAGTTGATTCATGGCAATATTTTTGTCAAGTTATCATTTTCACTCGACTAGTCATGGTGTGGTCGGAAAGATCCCAACGAGGCATTTTATGGAGGTCCTAACTTGGGTCAGAATATCTCTCATGATCGGTACTTTACTGATCACTTGTATGGAGGTCTTAGCCATAGCCGAGATATCTCCATGAGATCGGATATCTCCTGTGATTGGTACTTTGCTGATCACTTGTGTGGAGGTCTTAGCCATAGCCCAGATATCTCCATAAGGTCGGCACTCTTCGACCTAGTCGTTGGGGTCTAGTTCGAGGTCTAGATATACTGGATCGGATTATAACCGATCTTCCTTCTTCGAGGATGGAGGTTGGACTTAGTCGTCTGGGATATATTCTTGTGATGTTTTTGGTCGTTCTTAATGACTTCATTTGTGGTCGGCCATAGTTGACATCAGTTGAATGTCACTTAGTCGCTTTAACAAGAAAGCTCATAGGGAAATTTTTTTATGGATATAATTAATGGACAACTTACTGGTAGTACATTCTTTAATTCTTGGTATTCTATGTTCAAGGAATGGGAGGTCCGCTGAGGCTTTCGGTTTTGTATGCCCCATATTTGATGACTTCAGCAATTCTGTAGGATCTTTCCTAGTTCGGAGCTAGCTTGCTTTGCCTTGTAGGTTTAGACACCTCGGCTCAGCAAAGGACGAGGACTTCTAGTTGGAATATCTTTAACCTGACCCACACGTTGTAGTAGGAGGCCATCCATTGATGGTCCAACATCTTGATCCAAGTTCACTCCTTGGTTTCCTTCAACAGGTCCAAGTTCGTTTGGAGTTGGTTCGGATTCTCTTGCTCGTCGTAGCATTCCACCCTTGTCATCGGCATCCTGATCTCGACAGGGATAACCTTTTTAGTACCGAAAGCAAGGTTGAATGGTATTTCTCTGGTAGGAGTCTGAGAAGTCATCCAATAGGCCTAGAGCATGATGTAGAGCTCCTCGACCCAAAGTCCTTTGGCTTGATCGAGCCTTGACTTCAGCCCTTATAGGATCATGTGATTCATCACCCCGGCCTCTCTATTTGATTGTGGGTGGCCAACTGAAGTGAGCCTATGGTCGATATATAGCTTGAAGCAGAACTCTATGAAGTTTGGATTATCGAATTGCCATCCGTTGTTAGTGATGTTGGCTCATGGTAGTCTGAAGTGGCAAATAATAGATTTCCATATGAGGTCCTGGACATTTTTCTTGATCCTCTAAGCTTCAGTAGGATTGGTCGGCCAAACACTGTCAAGGAGATAATTGATCAAAGGATCCATCTAGCTCGGTTCGTGGCTGACTTGCATGACAACCAGTTCTTCATTGATATTTGGCTTTTGCAGATGTTCGATGAAGACTCGTCTATTAAGATTGGGGTATCTTGAGGTGGCAAGATGGGACAATGCATCTACTCGGACATTCTTCCATCTAGTATCTGTTGCACCTTTAGATTTTGGAAAGTCATCGAGAGCTCCTTGATCTCTTTGCATGCATCAAGCCATCTTCAGTCCTCGGCCCTCATATTCTCCTTGGATTTGTCCGACGATGAGCTATGAGTCGGTGAAGACACCGAGGTCTTTTATCGCAAGCCTTTTGGCAATGCCGAGGCCTGCAATCACCGCTTCGTGTTCGGCCTCATTGTTGGAGGTATTGAAGTCGAACCGAAGTGCGTACTCCGTCACATCTTTTTCCGGGCTTGCGAGAATGAGCCTAGCCCTACATCCTTGAGAATTTGAGACTCCATCCATATGAAGGATCCAATGGGGAGGTTTTGTCTCAGATGGTGCCAAAGTTGATTCCTCGTCCGGCATGGTGCATTCTTCGAGGAAGTCGGCTAGAACATGAGCTTTTATTGCTGGTCGAGGATGATAGTGGACATCGCATCCCTAAGCTCAATTGCCCATTTCACTATCTGCCTCGATTTGTCGGGTCTTTGGAGAATTGCTTTCAAGGGTTGATCTGTCAAGATGATCACTGAGTGGGCTCGAAAATATGGTCGAAGCTGCCGCATAATAGTGATGAGCGCGTAGATCATCTTTTCGGCTTTTGAATGCCTCATCTCTTTATCCTACAAAAGCTTACTGGTGTTGTAGATTGGCTTTTGGCTCCTAGCATCCTCTTAAACGAGCACCGAACTAACAACTATAGTGAGATTGATAAATATAAATATAATCCTCACCTGTCGTTAGCTTGGAGAGCAGCGAGGATGATCCGAGGTCAAACACTGCTCGGCATTCTTCCGAGCACTCGTAGCTCTTCATTTGTCTGAGAATTTCGAAAAATGTGAGGCACTTCTCGGCTAACCTTGAAATGAATCGACTGAGGGCAGCCTCACGATTTGTTAGTTGTTGAACATCCCTCTTCGTTCTTAGGTGCTTCATCTCTATCAATGTTTGAATTTTCTCGGGGTTTGCTTCAATTTCTCGTTGGATCACCATGAATGCCAAAAACTTGTCTGATGTCACGCCGAAGGCACATTTATTGGGATTGAGCTTCATTTGGTTTCATCTCAGCTCCATGAATGCTTCCTTGAGGTCGGTAATGTGCTGGTCAGCCTCAGTGCTCTTGATCAGCATGTCATCGACGTAGACCTCCATATTGCATCTGATTTGATGTTTGAACATCTTGATGACAAGATGCTAGCATGTGGCTCCTGCATTTTTCAATCCAAAAGGCATCATTTTATACCAGTAAAAGTCTTTATTGGTCTTCTTTTCGTCCTCAAGTACCATACAAATCTGGTTGTAGCTTGAAAGGGCATCCATGAAGCTGAGTTGATGTCCTGAGGTGACGTCTACAAGCTGGTCGATCTTTGGGAGAGGGAAGGTATCCTTTGGGCATGCTTTGTTAAGATCGGTATGGTCGATGCAGATCCTTCATTTGTTATTCGTTTTCTTCACCATGACGATGTTAGCAATCCATTCCAAATAATGGGCTTCTTGAATGAATCCCGCTGTTAGGAGTTTGTTGACTTCCTTCTCAATTGCCCACCGTTGCTCTGGGGCAAAGCTCTTCTTCCATTGAATTTGGTGATGGTTCGGGTCCACGTTCAATCTATAAACAATGATGTTAGAAGGTATACCTGGTATATCCAAAGCTGACCAAGTGATGAAAATCAGGGTTTGCGTACTTATTCAAGAAGAAAGCATCGTTAAATCCTAACCTTAATTTATTTTATGGGTTTAATTTTTGTGGATTTAGGTTATTTTATTTTATTGAAATTTTTAATTTTATTAGGATTATGTAATAAGAGTTCTATTAGGATTTAAGTCAACTGTTAGAGTCCTGTTAGATTGTTTTTTGTTCCTCTATTTAAAGGCTCCACCTGTGTGGAGAACCTTAAATCTGAACAATAGACTTGAATGATTGGTTAATTGAATCCCTGAAATCCAGAATCTTTATTTTCTTTTCTTTCTTTTCTTTTTAATTTTATTTTTTTGTATTTTATTTATTTTTATTTTTTGTTTTACATCAATTTGGTATCAGAGCTTCACGATCTCAGATCCTCGTTTTTCTTCACGATTTCATCTTTCTTCTTGAGTTGCACCCTTTCCTCTCTCCGTGTCTCTCTTCTTCTCTGTTCCTGTCGCCTTCCACCTAGATCAAAAAAAAAAAATTCGGCGTCGTCCACCTCAAGGTCATCTCCCTTTCTCCTCCCTCTCTTTCTGTGCCGTATCACAATCCGCCTCTTCCCTCACCACTTTGCGCCTCTCGCCGTCTTCATCGGCGCTGACACCCAGCTGCCTCCTCCCGGCCCATCTCCATCGGCCCAACCCATAGCTTCGCGCCTCTTGCCATCGTCCGTGCTGTCGTCTGCCGCCCTGATCGATGACTGTGCCCGTGAGGCTCTGATCAGCAGCTACGCCTCCAAAAGCTGTCGTTCCCTCCGCCGTCGATTTCGACCCAATCGACCCTCTCGTCGTCCCGATTGGCTGTTGATCGGCGTCAACTCCGCCATCGCCGATCGACCGTGAGAATCCCCTGTTTCCTCTCTTCTCGTCCGTCATCGCCATCTCCGTCGCTAGCCGCCATTGGACCCTCCTTCCCAGTCGTCGTCGACAACTCTTATCGTCGCCGGCTTCGTTCTTCCATTCGATTGAGATCACCTACCCCTTTTCCCTTCCCGTCGTCGCTGTCGCCCGTCGCTGAACCACCGTTGCTGTCGCCCCATCGTCGGACCGCCGTTGTCGCCGTCTCCCATCGCCCTGTCGCTAGTCGACGGCAATCGTTCAACCGAAGTCACATTGGAGGCCTTCAGAGAAAAAAAAGTAACCCTTACTGAAAACCACGTGGTCTACAGACCACGTATAAGCGGTCTATAGACCCGATCCACAGACCGCGTATAAGTGGTCTATAGACCCGGTCCACGGACCCAAAAAAAACTTAGGAGGTTTTCTTTGTTTTCAATCTGCATCACAAGGTGAAAGGTACAATCCCTTCATTAATTTTGAATTTTTTAAAATTTTTGGATAATTTAAATTACTTAGGTCCTTAATTTTGTTCTTTTTCATATTTTTTCATATACTGTTTCTTGCATCAAACACCCACATATCTTGCTATTATACGAACCAGAAACGTATCATTAAGTTGGACTCTATAATTTTTACTGTAAGCATGATAATTAAAAATTTTAGATACATAAAAAATTTAAATCTTTTCTTATCATGGCTATTGGTAACTTAAAAGATACATAAACTGCAATGAAAAACAAACTTGAATCTATCAAAAATATCCAAACAGCCTTCCAAGAAAATTTAAACCAAATCTGCCAATCTTTAGATCAACTTTGTACTGAGATTAGAAAATTTTATACTGATTAGATAAATAGCCATGAAAACAACAAATCTCATAGATCAGCAGATAGAACATCAATTATCCCTAAGAGAGTCAAGAATAGAGAAACAACCTTTAGAAGATGATTTTTCTGTTAATCAATCTAGTTATCAATCTTTTTCATAGAATTTTAAATCTACTGGTGGTCAGAGTCATTTCATGTATGCTAGCCAGGCACTCTCGATCTATATAACAGCCCTTCCGATTATTCACCACTCTACGAATAATTTTGAGGGTTCTCATTATCGTAGAGAAGAAGAGTATGATATAGAATATAAAGAATTAGGAGGCTGTATTAATGTCATGCGAGGTATAGTCGTTGCTCCTTCAGACTCTGAGGCTTGAAAATCCACCAGTATTTTTTACACATACGCACAATATGGAGATAAGTTATGTAAACTTGTCATTGTTGACGGTAGTTCTATGAATGTAATATCTAAGTCTGCTGTTAATCGACTAAAGCTGAAACCTCAACTTCATCCTCATCCTCACCCTTATAGAGTTGTCTGGGTAGATAAAACGTCTCTTTCAATTAGTGAATATTGTCTAGTGCCAATTCAAATGAAAATTTATTCTGCTGAGATTTTGTGCGATGTCTTACCTATGAAGGTTGCTAGTATCTTACTAGGTTGACCTTGGATTTATGATGTGGATGCTCATTATTTTAGTAAAGAAAATATCTGTGTTTACATATAAAGATAAGAAAATAAGGTTAAATCCTGCCAAACATAGTGAGTCCCGACCTTTTAGAAAAGATAACTCTTTTCAAACTCCTGAGCAGAAAAATTATCACATTTTGACTCATAAAGAATTTGAAAAAGAAAATGGAGAATCTGGAACAATGATAACTATCCTTTCTAGGAATGAGATTTAACTGATCTCAGACTTCCAAAATAATCCATCTTCTGAAATTGAGCAATTAAAAAAGAATCTTAAGGATGAAACCTCAGAAGACATACCCGATGACCTATCTTCCATGCGTGACATCTAACATGCTATTACTTTAGTCCTAGGGTCACAGATATCTAATCTTCTACATTACAGATTAAATTCTAAGGAACATGAGAAAATAAGAAAATAGATAGTAAAGAAGACTATAGTTCTAGTTGATGATCGATTAGCACATTTTATTTCTTGTCAAAAGAATTCTGATATTCCTTTTATTACAAAGTTATTCTTTAAAGAGGATGTTCGACTTCATGATTTGCCTTCTTCCATAATATCCCACAATAATATCAGATTTATGAGTTATTTCTGAAAAATCCTTTGGAAACTATTTGGGATATTTAAATTTTTTTTAATCTTTTCATTCACAGATTAATGGTCAAACGAAGATTGTAAATAGTAATCTTGGTAAATTACTTAGGTATCTAGTTCATAATAAACTTGGGACATGAAAATTATCATTGCATACCATAGAATTTGCCTATAATAATTCAGTAAATAGGTCTACTGATAAAAGTCCTTTTGAAATTATTTATGGCTTCAATCCTATCAACCTATTGATCTTGTTTCCTTATCTTTGAATAATTATACTTTTGAGTCTACCACTTTTTTTGTTAAACGCATTCATGACATTCATATAGATATTAGACAAAAGATTACTATGAGTAATGAAAAATATAAACTTCTTGATAATGCTTATCGTAGAATAATGAAATTTAACGAGGATGACTATGTGAAGGTTCGTATTCATCATAAACATTATCTTCGAAATTCATTCAAAAAGTTACATGCCCTAGCCATTGATCCATTTCGTATTTTTTATAAACTTGGACCTAATGCATATTTTATAAAATTACCTTCTGATTTAAAATTTACTCCAATTTTTAATGTTGAGGACTTGCTATCTTATCGAGGCATATTCGAGCCTCCTACTATGTATATAAATGATAGCAGGAATCATACTCCATCTCTTTCAGTACCAGTTCTGGTTATTTCATTGCTTCCATCATCTTCTTTGGATTGCATTGAACGTATTATTATAGATGAGATTGTTTCTTCTGTTGATGGAGGAATTCATTGATTCTTGGTCAAATAGCATGATCGTCCAGACTGGGGTGCTACTTGGATCCTTAAAGAACTACGACACATTGATCCAGACGTTTTAGAAGCTTACATCAATTCTTCGCCAAAGTCGAGTTCTTTCAACCAGGAGGGAATGATGGGAATCAGGATTTGCGTACTTATTCAAGAAGAAAGCATCGTTAAACCCTAACCCTAATTTATTTTATGGATTTAATTTTTATGGATTAATTTAGGTTATTTTATTTTATTGAGATTTCTAATTTTGTTAGGATTATGTAATAAGAGTTCTGTTAGGATTCAAGTCAACTGTTAGAGTCCTGTTAAGTTATTTTTTTGTTCCTCTATTTAAAGGCTCCACTTGTGTGGAAAACCTCAGATCTGAACAATAGACTTGAATGATTGGTTAATTGAATCCCTGAAATTCAGGCTTTGAATCTTTATTTATTTTTTTTTTTTTTCTTAATTTTATTTTTTTGTTCTTCGTTTATTTTTATTTTTCATTTTACATCACCAAGCGTAGATATCTTCATTGGCCCGTAGAAATGTCATCAACTGATCCCAAAGCTTCAGCATCAGTGGTGCTCCGAGCTGAGCAGTTCTATTAGATTGTCCCTAAATGGCACTATGACAAGTTATTCGGCCAGTTCACCTCAAACTTCTTTTGCCTCCTTATGGTCTTCAATTGGCAAAGTTTCCACCAGTCGTTTCCCCTTTATTGTCACCAAGTAATATTGGTGAGCGAGTATTTGATCTCTTTGGACTTCTCCGACCTCATTCCAAGTTGGAAACCTCACAAGCAAGTGGTATGTGGAGACTTTA
>QRFJ01000676.1:376145-431145 GCA_006176705.1 Cocos nucifera | reverse complement strand
GCAGTCTTGTTCTTACCATATCTCTTTCTTCTTAAATGGGCTTAGGGCCTTTTAGCGCTAGATTGTTGCTGCAAGACTCCAATTTAAGGTGAATGTGGTTGGGGTTGAACTCTTTTTGACTCGGGAGCTTGGCTTCGGCTTGAGGACTGGAATGCCCAGAAAAAACTTGCAAGATAAGTTCACTCTCTTCATAGGTTTTCTGATGGGGGGACCCTTCGATGCTTAAGTCAGCTGGAGCTTGAGAACAATAGAAACAAGAGAGAAAGGAAGAGCGAGAGCGTGGGTTGTTCTCTCTGAAGTGAAAACTTATCTGAGGAGGTCCCTTGTTACCTCTTTATATAGAGGTGGAGTGGTAGCTTGTTATGCTGAAATTTGGTAGACCATTAGGCCCCTAGTTCTCTAGGTCGTCACCCCTCAATTTGACAAGCCGATGGGATAGGGAATCAGTAATTAGGATTGTTAGTTGTGAGTGTTAGTTGTGGGTTTTGCCCATGTTCTGAAGGTTGTTGGCATATTCCAAGAATCGCCCATGTCGCTGAATAAGCTGGTGGCTTGAGGTCGATACAAAGTCGATGTTCTGCCTTAGATGTATTAGCACCCATGTCGGTCATGGGACCTTGTTCCCTATCGTCGGCAAGATTCCGACCCTAGGGTTAGTAAACGTTCGAGCCGGGGGTCGAACAAAAGCCAATGACATAAAGTCACTCTGCCGCCATCTCTTGGATCTCTTTGTGGTGTTCAAGGTAATCTTGGTGAGTCGTCCGTGAGTGCTCGGTTGCAGTCCGAGGAGGGTAAGGTCGGGCTGGATGGTGGATAACCTCCACAACAAGTCTTAAAGTGCATTCATAGGTGAAGTCTAGGACATTGATATAACTCAAACTAATAGATTATAAATACACATCATAGAAGTACATGCTGAAGAGGCATGCTGGAACTACTTGCCCATGTAATTCTTTTAGGCCAACTTTTGCCTAAAGAGAGTTAAGGGTGAACAAAGAGCATCTGGAGTGTTAAGAGATAAATAGGAGGAATCATGTCCAACTATTGATAGATCAAATAAGGACTACATGGCAGATCCATAGTGCATGTAGGTCTCTCTTGCCTATGCATGCCAGTATATCTAAGACACCTCTATGCAGAAAATGGCTCAAATTGCAAGTGTTTAACATTATTATTGTGAGCTCAGGTATGGTGCTCTCAAGTCTTGGAAGCAGGTGGAAAGAGAGCAAGGAGCGAATGAAATCAACCGTAGAAAAGCTTCGGCGAATGCTTCTGAAGAGCTGGCTTGGATCCTGTCAGAAGAGCTAGCCCGAGTTGTAGAAGAGCCAGCCCGAGCTGAAGACGAGCTAGCTCGAATTCTAAGAGAGCTGGCTTGAGCAAAAGTCCAGAAAGTGTATCAGGCTGATACACTAGAAGAGCTGGCTCAGTTCCTGTTAGAGCCAACCTGAGTGGAAGCCGAGCCGGCTTGAACCCTGAGAGAGCCGGCTCGAGCAGTAGAACAGAAAGTTGTGATTCGAGCTTTCGTAGGAGACATCACCATCGAGCCGATCTGATTGCTGATCGAGTCGGCTCAAGCAGTGAACAGAACAGAACGTAGTTTCTATTTTGGTCTGGGATTGGGTTTAATCCAAAGAACTTAGGGCCTTGGTTTGTAAGGTTCTAAGCGGGCTAACCTATGGATTGGATTGGGATTTGTCCAATGGGTGTGTGCATGGGAGATATAGGTATACATGGGCTTGGGGAGTGCATCACATTAGATTAGCTGGGGGAGTTTTTTAGGTTGGATCTTATTTGACCAGGTATATGTACTCTGTACTGAGTTTTGTAAACTAAGTATGAAATCAATACAAGCCTTTTCTCCCTAAGAATCTCTTTTCCTCTCTCGTTCTCTCCCTTCTCTCCACGCCTAGGGTTTGCTAGGGTTTCAACAGAACGACCATCCTTTTTCTCAAATCCTTGTTGCTGTTTCCGCAATCATCGAGTAGAAAGGATTGTTCCCAACAGATTGGTATCAGAGCCTTGGTGTTAGATCTGATGGCGAAAAGGCCTGGGGTTGTGGTAAGGTGCTGAACAGATCTCTTTAAACACAGTTTATTCTCTTTTGTGTTTGGTTATTGGAATCTGGTTGGGATGGCATCGAGTACCATCAAGGGGGACTTTGGGAAGTTCGATGGCAAGGGTAACTTCAGCCTTTGGCAGCAACGGATGAAAGATCTGCTAGTGCATAATAGAATCTACAGGGTTTTGACTCGCAAAAGACTAGAAAAGATTTCTGTTGAAGAGTGGGAGGAACTTGAAGAGATAGTCTTTAGTATGATTCGTATGTGCCTCGCTGATGAAGTTCTACCGAAGATTAACATGGAAACCACACCGAAGGGGCTTTGGTAAAAACTGTAGAATACATATATGGACAAGAATATGACAAACAAGTTGTGGTTGAAGAAGTAGCTGTACAGTTTGCGGATGCCCGAAAGAGGAGATCTAGTTTTCCATATCCAGAAGTTCAGTCAAGTTTGCTCGGATGTTATGAGCTTTGATGTGAAGATTGATGAGGATAGAGTTCTCCTATTGTTGTGTTCGCTGCCAGCAACATATAATGGTCTCATTACTACTCTAGTGTATGGAAAAGGAAACATTAAACTTCGAGGAAGTGGTTGGAATTCTCAGGTCAAACAAGCAGTGAGAGAGGCTAGTTAGAGAAAATCTTAATTCAGAGGTGCTTTCTATGAATGAGAGGCAATGAAGGCCTAAGGAGAGGAGTTGAGACAAATCTAAGGGTAGATCAAAGTTTCGAGGAGATCAGAAGGCTTGAAAATGTTATAAGTGTCATCAACCTGATCATATTAGAAGAAATTGTCCACTTTTGAAGAATGAAAAGGGGAAGGACGCTTTTAAGGGTGAATTGACTAGAGGGAGTGGTGCTCTATCATCTGAAGACAGTGGAGAAGACAGATTGATAGTATCAGATGAAGTAACAGAGTTGGACAACCACTGGATGCTGGATTCAGTGTGTTCCCACCATTATACTGCACATCGGGAGTGGTTCTCATCTTATGAAAGATCCGATGGAAGGAGTGTAAGTCTTGGAGATGATTACCGATGTAAAGTTGCTGGTGTTGGTATAGTCAGAGTGAGAATGTATGATGGTGTCATACGAATACTCAGTAATGTGAAGAATGTACCAGAACTGAAGAAGAATTTGATATCCTTGGGTTATTTGGAAGAACAAGGATATGCTTTCAGTTGTTAGTCAGGCAGCAGGTGTTTGAAGATTTCCAAGGGTGCATTGGTGGTGATGAAAGAAAAAGACTGAGCAGCAACCTATACAGGATGGAGGGCTCAGTGGTTATAGATAGTGTGGTGTCTATAGCAGCATAGGAGGAGCAGTTAGCTAGGGGAGTTTTTTAGGTTGGGTCTTATTTGACCAGGTATATATACTTTGTATTGAGTTTTGTAAACTAAGCATGAAATCAATACAAGTCTTTTCTCCCTGAAAATCTCTCTTCCTCTCTCGTTCTCTTCCTTCTCTCTACGCCTAGGGTTTGCTAGGGTTTCAACAGAATGGCCATCTCTTTTTTCAAATTCTTGTTGCTGTTTCTACAATCATCGAGTAGCAAGGATTGTTCCCAATAGATTGGTATCAGAGGTGCCATCTGGTTACAATAATTATGATAGGCACTGCCTGGTAACAAAGTAGCTAATAGATAGTGAGATACTTGCTTAGGCACACAGGCAGCCACCTGGCTTGGCTGCCTGGAAAGTTCAGGTGCCTAAGCAATAGTTATAACCTGGGTACTGACATTTTGCTCCCTCAAAAATGGAAATTATGGATGAATGCTTTTCTTGCCTAGCATTTATTTGAAAAGTGATAATGTTATGGGCATTAGATGATAGTGTTTATGATGACACCAGTTTTCTGCTAGAAGGCAAACATTAGGTGGATTCTTTATACTAATGGTGGGTAGGAAAAAAAATTTTAATCCATACCCACTTTATATGCACTTCCTTATTTCATCTGTTTTCAGAATGTCTCCTTCCCTAACACTGCACCATACTTGTTTCCACATCAGCTCATGTTTATGCAGCTAAGTGTGGAATAGCTACTAATATACTTATGACAGAAATCCATTTTCATGGATTAGATACCAGTACCTTAATTAGAGGGGAAACTGTTAATTCTCAGGATGAATTCAGCATTTGCTGTGAACTAAGGTTTTGGTTTTGGTCTGCTATGTAGAGTTTAGGTTTTGTTAGTTTTGGCAGTTCGCTCTGAATTTTGGAGTTTTGGCATCAAACAAGGAGAGAAAAAAAAATCCAAAAAAAGGAAAATTAAGAAACAACAAGTTATTATATTTATTTCATTGTGTTTTGAGTTATTCAGGATCGTAATTTGGGCAGTTTTAGGTTGAAATCGAACTATGTTAAATCTTAAAACATGATATATAGTACTTTTTTCTAAGTTTTATAATCTATCTAAAGTTCCTCTAAATTTTATAATTCTTCTACATTTTTCACTTTGCTTATAATTTCATGTTAGTTACTCTAATTTTTTGCATCTAACTATACTTTTCTCTAAATATATTTTATTTTATTTAATTTACTAGCTCATCTAAGCAAGAAAACTCATTTGAGCATATTTCACTATAGTCCATTTTAACAATCTATTTAAGAAAGAAAGATATTCATCCAAATAAAACCCCTTTTTATTTCTCTATTTCATTCTAATATATCAATTTATTATAACAGAAGAAAAAAGAAAACTCATTTAAATAAGAGAGGAACCATAGGAACACAACTTTCTAGTTAGTAGAGACACACAATGAGATTACATCTCACCCATTATAATAAGAAAGCCTTAGATAAATGTGAAATTTGACTACAAACAAATTTTGGAAAAAACATTTGGAATGTTGAACGTGTATTCCTATCACATAATAACAAAAAAATGGTTTCTGTCTGTTTCTGTTGAAGGTATCGAATTGGCCAAAATTGGCTAAGACTGACCTAAACTGAAAATTTTATCAATTTTTGAAGTGGTCTTGGTCGAAACCTTTCCGTTTCAGTCGAAAAGGATCAATTTTGGTAGAAACTTCAAACTTTTCTATGAACACTTGGTAGATGAAATGAGATATCTACAACCATAATATCAATGCAAAAAGGCAATTAGTTTTTTTTTTTTTTTTCCGAAGTATCTGTAGCATGCCAGATACCGAGAAATATAAATGTATTTTAGAAATATCTACTTTTGGTGTATAGTTACTTATGCAATGGAAAGTCTCCAATTTTGACTCCAATGCTGTTTGGACTCCATGTTTTAATATTTTTTCTTGGGCACTCAGATACACACCTGTGCACTTTGTTTGCCTTACGTCCATGTTTTCCTCAGTTATATTCGTTGTGCGTGTACGATGCTAGTGGATTGTAATGTCAACTAAAAAAAATGAAAATGGAATGATGGAAGAATCTATGAAAGGATTTTCTGATTATCTTTTCTATTGAGTGCATGGGAGTAGAGGCCTAGAAAGAAAACAAGACACCTGAAAGCCTGGCAAAGAAAACATTACAATCGAAGTAAGAGATAGCCATGAACATCTGCTTGAAACAAATTGCAGAGCAATGGGGGGCAGGAGAAATTGGACCATTGTTGTGTAACACACATGTCATTTTGAGGTTGGCTAGCAGATTCGCCAGCTGATTCCCCTCCTAAGTACCCGCAAGCTCTGAAATCATTGAGAGATGGGAGTAAAGCAAGAAATATTCTAAGGTGGGGATGGTTGCCATTGACCTAAGCTATGATAGTTGCCGAGTCCCCTTCTTAGCCCTGCCAAGCAGAACATAATTCAGCCTCAGCGGAGAGCTCCCAAGCAGGATAGCAGCAGCAATGAACAGCCTCCCAAGGTGGTCCTTGACCATGTAGCCTGCACCAGCTGGGGAAGAATCAATGAAGCCATCAAAATTGACCTTCACAAAGCCTGGTTGTTGGTATTTACATTGAACAAGGATATTGGGTGAAGGGCTCGAGAAAGGTCTTAAACAAGAGCCCTAGATGCCGGGACCATTCATAATATTCACATTGATGGTTTCTATAATTCCGGTGCCGAAAACTTCACCATGGGAACAATCTTGTGCGGGTGGGTGGTGGTATCTTGGAAGAGCACAAGTTTCATCACTTTCCATAGTTGCCAAAATAGACACACCAAAATAGACTTTGGCAATCACAGTCATTCTTCTAGGAGCATAAGGAACTCATACACTTTTACCTGGGAAGATATATGTTGAAGGGCTTCGTACCCTATAAAGGTGCCAAACCTAGTTAATTGTTGGGGAATGAAATATTAGATAGTCTATATATTGAACACCATTGCCTCATCATATACAAATGCAGGATGCTAGCCCCCAGGCCGCAAGAAGCATCATTGTGCATAATTTCTATCGAGCTAAGTTCCATGAGAACTAGAACATTGGTGACACTATATTTCGAACCCATTTGAAGTAGAACCACTAAGGAGCTTTCAGCCGAATCTATTGTCGATGGATGTAAGAGTATGTAAGTGATGATTTCTAACTCTTACTCGAACAAAGTAGATAGCTCCCTCCCTCCAAGATAGCCAAGGTGTTAGGATTGCCTGGATAATCTGTGGTGGGAAGCACTGTTGTAGAAGACTTAGGTTCCACCCCCCTCATCATTCATCAATGACAACATTGTAGGGCATTGTTGGAGCACCATATGTACCAGCACCACTTGCCTGGATAGGATGGTAGTCCATATCTGGGGTTGTACCAATGGCTGGTTCAATATTGTACATATACATACCACTGATCCAAGACATACCAAACTAGGGAAAGGGACAGAGAGAAGGAGGGGGGAAGAGAGAGGGAGGGAGGGAAGGGGAAGGGGAGAGGGGGGTGAGGGAGAAGGAGAGGAACAGAGGGAGGGAGAGGGAGAGAGGGTTTCCCTCATCGGTGGTGGCAGCAAGAATCCGCAAACCCTAACACTAACCATGGAACAGGGCTGGAGATGTTGACAAGGGTCTCCTTGGCATTGAGCGAGTGTGATGGCATCATCTTCAGTGCCTGTCAAGGGTGATGGCATCCTTTGAGGGTAGTGGCATCGGTCAGCATTGATCAACCTCGAAGAGGAGAGAGCAAGAGTAGTCAAGCCTTCGACTAAAGGATTGTAGAGTTTTTAGAAGCTGAACTGACATGAATGTTGAAACTATCCTAATTTCGTGTTGGTTTGATTTAGTATAAGCCGAATTGCTTGGTTTAGGTTAGCTTGACAAACACTGGTGGCAAAGATCCTAGAATCACTGAGAGTGCTCATTGTCTCATCCCAATCCACCAAATAAGTGGGCTAGAGATCTTAGCTCTCGTAATGGCTTTCTAGATAGCAAAGCTAGTTGAGGTTGGTTTGAATGTGAACCAGTCATTCCCTTTCAAAGTGACACATGGTCAATACAAAGAAAGCCCATGAATTTTCCAGGATGAGTATAACATGATTGACATTCTTAGATAGCAGAGCATCCCATCCTTCTCAGGGTTGAGGAAGAGCAAGCCTTCCATTCTGCTTAGGTTGGAAAATAACTTCCTTGCAGCAATATGTAGTTTTCTCTTATTAGTTTGATGGCCTTAAAGAAAGCTCCAAATAACCTTATCTAGCTCGTCTGAAATGGAAAGTGGCACAGCCATGAATGAAAGGAGCTGGATTCAGAAGGCAACCAGAATTTTGTTGGTGAGGAAGACAGCCAGCAATGGACGAACTTTGCCATTTGCATGAGTCCAGTTAAGAGTAGATATAATCCATGATGAACAACAAGTCATCCGTCTTGAGGCATGTCCCTTTTAATCATATTCGCAGATAACATCCAAGGCTCTCAATTTGAGATCCCTAGGATTGAAGAGATTTCAGGGACTAGGCTTGGTGGGGTCTTTAGGCTGAAAGCAATGATAAACTTGTCCATATTAACTCTTTGGCTCAATTGTTCACCAAATTTTCTCACCACCTTCCTCAATGGTCTGCAATCACTTGCCATGCCTTGGATCATGGCAGACAATCATCTGCAAATAGAATGTGCATAATAGTTAGGCTACTACGATTTGGCCTGTATCTCCAATGCTTCACAAAGTCTAGAAGATAGTATTTCTGCATAATTTGACAAATATGGGGATAATGGAACCCATGTCTCTGCCAAACAATGGAGGTGAAGAACGTCGAAGGATGCTATCAATCAACTATGACTACAAATCAGGGATTTTTTATACAACCAATTACCCATCCAAATCAATGAGTAGGAAACTGAAATTGATGAAGAACAACTTCAAGAAAACTCCACTCCACCCTATCATACACCCTTTCCATGTCTACTTTAATTTCCATCAAAGCAAATGTGGAATTGGCACAGTGAAGGGAGCACATTGCTTCCTACACCACAAGGATATTATAGATGATGTTACTCTGAGCAATAGAAGTGGCCTGTTCCTCAAAGATTAAGTTGTCCAGTGCCATCCTAAGTTAGTAGCCAAGATCAACCAGCTTATACAAGGTACTTCATAGGCTAATGGGTTGGTATTTAGTGGCTCTTAAAGGTTATCAGTCTTGGGTGCTAGCACTACAGATGTAGCTTGCATGGCTAGGTGTTGAGGAAGAGGAGAAAAAGTATTTCATAGCCCAACACAAATCATGGTGTGCAGTAGGCCAATAGAATTTGAAAAAGCCTAGTGGAAATCCATTGGGCCTAGGAGCTTTATCCGAGGTCATAGCTTTTAAATTGGCTTCAATTTCTGCACCCGTCGCATCTCTACAAATCTCTCTTTGAGCAAAACAATCCAGAGTACTTTAAATAGAAGGAAGAGCTGTTGGGCTACAAGTAGTGTGTTGATTCCATCTATCATGAAAGATTGAAAAGCTTTAGTCAGATGTTGTCCTCTTCAATCATTTCACCAGTTCCATTTTCATTGTAGGGATCATATCTGATCCTGGACTGGTGGAAGAAGTTGGTGTTTCTGATCACCTTTTGGCAGCCACTGTAGGCAGATTTCTACTGCTAGAACTGCTCCTGCTATTGTAACAGATTATGATATCTGCAATCTGCCGTTGCAATTTTTGCAAATGATCATTGGACAACCCATCACCCTCATCTTCTTCGTGTTGTAAGGATGAAATAGTTATTCAAGAGCCTTAGTTCTTTGGAAGATGTTCCAAGCCTGGCTGTCAATTTCCCAGGATCTAGCATAAGAAAACCAAATGTTCTCAAACCTGAATAGAGTCAAACCCTGAGATGTTGCATCTATGTTAAGGACTAGTGGGTAGTGACCTGAACACGGTTGAAAGATGTTTTTGCTTAAGGAAAGTAATTCATCTAGGCTTTATCAGCAAAGATCCTATCCAACCTTTCCCATATGCTATCTAATTTGTCTTGATTATTACACAATGTAAATTGGAGTCCAAAGAAGCTCAGGTTAAAGAGTCCATTCCTCTATGAAAAATCCCTGAATTCAATGCTTTCCTGAGGGTCATGAAGCTATTGCCCTCCCATGTTGTCCTCTAACTTAAGATGTAGTTAAAATCTGCCATAATTGCAGTCAGTGGATTCATTTGCAAAACCTTGGTGAACTTGGACCATAATTGACGGGGAACCACTTTAGATATGCTAGCATAAGTGGGCCCAAGTGCTTGGGAGGGATGATACCATAGAGAATTTGGTTAGGTACTAAGATGATGTCAATATTGTCTGAATCAAGATTTCAAATTGCTATAGTTCCACCTAACATCCCTTGAGATGGGACTGCCTTTAGCCTCCACTAGAGGCCCAAGCATCTATGAAGACAAGCAGTTGAAGTCTTTGTAAGTTGTCCAGAAACACAAACATCCAATCTATGTAGACACTCTATGACGAGTCTTTGAGAAGGCAGGCTTATCCGCCCCCGGACAATTCCAAACTAAGATATTCATGGAAGATGAGGGGGTGGGTGGGGACTACCTTCACTGAGGTGCTTGTGGCATTGATTGAAGCACTCAACAATTCCTTAGTACCAAGAACATTGGAGAAGCATTTACGGTCATTCCTTGGATCTATAGCCAAGTTAGTCAAGGCTGAGCTAGAGACCCTCTCATTCTTGCTCAGGAGATATTGGAGCACTGCATGGCCAAGTCCTAGGAAGTATCCCCTTGCCTTGCAAGCGCATTCTCCATCACAAGAATCGATATAGCATGGGTCACTCCCACCCCTCCACCCCCAATTCAAGACTTGCTTAGGACTAGAGGGTACCCAACTCACCTTCACTTTAGCTTCCATGTCATGTGCTATGGCCTCCTCACCTTGACCAGTACCACCACCATGACAATAGCACCCTCACCTTAAGCAGTACCACCACCATCACACCACCCTGTCGACTTTTTAGGGTTTGGGCTTACCCTCATTTTAGTACCAATGGTTGGATAGCAAGCAGAGCACTCTTCCCCTAATTTACAGTTACCCTAGTATCAAGGTGGGTAGGTGAGTCACATACCATGTGGCAAGCTATAGCCTTTTTCTAGGCCTACACTTTCCACATTTGGTTTCGCCAAGGTGGATTTTTGTCTTTGGGCATTAAATCCTCATAGTTAGATCCATTTTGGAGTGTAATGCCCTCAAAGTTAGATCTATTTTGGAGTGGTCATAAAAATTTGGAGTTTGGCCTATGGGGCGTGTGCATCTCTCCATTGCCTCGGATACAAGGGTAGACTTGCATTGGCTTCAGGTCCCTTAGTTAATGGCCATGTGTCACCCTTTGAAATCTCCTCTGTCAATGACGATTGGTCCCTTGCCACATCATTTAAAGGACTAGATTCCTTTGGAGACTCAACAATAATAGGGCAAGCTTTGTTTGCCATCGTATTATTGATGTTGTCTTCGCAAGTTGACCTAATATGAAAGTAACATCCTCCAGCTCCCTCATAGGGCTTGTCATATGTTGCATGATCCTCAGGATCTTCTTGTCTTCTTTTCGTATGACTCTATTTGGGACCTAACTTTCACCTCTCCATCACTAATGAAGACCAGAGATGCTTCCCAGTCTCCTCTCAAGCCCCCAAAGGCAACCAAGTCCAAAATCGACCCACTTGACTCACCTCAGGTTGACTTGATTAGCAATCCAAGTTTTGGGGCTCTTTTATAGCATCATCCCTTCTTTGTGGTCTTTGACATAAATGCTAGCAAGAAGCATCTAGCCATAGGCCAAAAGCCAACTTGGTTTCACCTGCTTCCCCTAGTTACTAAGATTAGCCTCTCCCACTTTAATGATCTCCCCACCCACCATCTTCGTGGTGTCAGTTAGGTAGCCTTGTTTCTTGTGCTGGTGACCCACTTTGCCTATGGCCTTATAGGCCTCATGGAATGAACACTTAATGGCCACATGATCGATATGATTGCAAGTGTAACAAAAAATGGGAGTGGCCAAATTTAAGAAATCCTGCCAGAATGATGGCTTCTCCTAGCCCGAAACATCAATGCTGGAACAAAGATTCAAAGAGGTTAACAACAACACAAACCCTCGTCATCATCATAAAATGTCTCCTTGCCCCAAAATTTTGATGGAAGTTCATCTATATGCATCCATATGGTTGAAAGAATCATGCCCTACAAGCCAATCGTAATTTGTATTATGACGGGATTTCTTTTGATCTTTTTGCTCATGTACATGATATTTTATGAATAAATAAAAGGCATTTTTGATTCATTATATGCTGCATCTTGTGTTTATTAAGATTATGATGAATCCTATAGACTAGGATAATGATTTTAGGGCCATGATGAGATCATGCTAGTGAGATCTAAAACTCTAAAATCTTAATCTAAAATATTTTCAGTCGTAGGTACATTGAGTCGAGGATCAATGATGCCTATAAAACTAGCACATCTTATGTATGCTCAATGGAGAGGCTAGTTGATGTCACAATCACTTGTGTAGAGACACTAATGCAAGGATGTGGGTGTTCATTAGAGAATAGGTTCACTGAATTGATCTGTTAAGAGAATATCTTATGAAGTCTTACTTACATGTCAAAAGATGGTTCTAAGTGGGAGTAGTGCAACTGATCCTTAGATCTGAGACTACCATGGTATCTTGTGCACATGAATCCA
Source organism: Cocos nucifera (assembly GCA_006176705.1). Lineage (NCBI taxonomy): Eukaryota > Viridiplantae > Streptophyta > Magnoliopsida > Arecales > Arecaceae > Cocos > Cocos nucifera. Next base: position 419,023 of record QRFJ01000676.1, on the reverse strand, counting down.
TGTTTTGGTTCATATTCATTTATGACTAAAGTCATGTATGGGGTGTTTTTGGATATGGTGGATTGTGTATGAAGGTTGAGTCGGTCAACAAGGAATCGATTACTTCTAATAAGAGAAGATTACATTCTATATATTCTAATCGTATGATGATTGAGGAATGCTTTGATCAAAGCAGAATAAAAATTAGAAAGGGTTTATAATTTTTCAGTAATCGAATCATCATTATAAGATTGAGAGAAATATAAATATGAAATTGGATTTGACATGATTTCATGTCCATAGTCATATTCGGGATGCAGTATGATCGAAGGATTGAATTACACGATAACTTGCCATTGAAGGGTATATTTGGTATTTCTACCAAATTTCATATTTTCCGGGTTGACATGATATGTTGCTAGATATCAACTTGTCTTGTAGGGTCTAATGAATTAAAGAGTTTAATTCATAAATCAATTAGAGTTCTAATTGATCAACTTGGGCTAACATGTATTTGACCTAAATCGATTAGAAGGATTGTAATCAAATCAGGTCAACTTGTACTTGGACCTACTGTTGGCTAGATGTGGAATTCAATGGGTCACACAAAGGGAATTGATCAAGGATCTAATTGGATTAGATCATGTTTGAAGAATAAACATGCTAGCTCGTGTTGCAAACCCTAGCTCCTGATTCGATTGAATTGGATTTTGGTTCTTGTTTTTGGCTGAATTGGTTTAATTAGGCTCATGATTGGATTGGGTCTAATTTAGGTTAACTAAGGGTTGGCACCTAATTGGCTTCTTTTGGTTTTATTTGAACCCAATTGGATTGGGTTTGATCCTCTTTCTAGGCACCATAACCAGATAAGGACTAAGAGTCCATATGGTTATGGTATCTTAAATTCTCCATGCCAAATGATTATCTCCCTTGATTCCATGCCCCATATGGAGTTGGCGCCATGTTTTACGGCCATTGGATGGCTTTTGGATAGAGATCCAACCCTTGGATGGTGTTTGGCCCCACTTATGAAGACTTGCGACTCTTTAGAAAAACATCAAAAATTTAATTAGTTACCACCCCTGAAGAGACCTGTGAGAAGGCGTCTCTTCATTTTTGAATTCTTGATGTTTATCCAGATGGCGTGAGAATTGATTAAGTGCGTGAGAAATTCAGATGGGCGTGGAGAAGGGGTGTGTTCACTAGATTGCATCCCCATGCCATCTATAAATAGGTGGCATGCCAGGGTTTCAAGTCATTCCAATTCTCATCTCTTCTTTCTTACACAAACACTCCAAGGTCGTCCAAATAGTTCTCTTCTCTTATTTAGACAAGGTCTTTTTAAAGATAAGAAGTCTTCTATTAAGATAAGAGTTTAGGAAGAGAATTAGGAAAGACAAGGAGAAGAAAAAAGAGAGAGGCAGAAGTCCAGAAAAGCCAAGAAAATTCTTTTGAAAAGAATTCAGCAAGAAGATCGAAACTTGGGTGCTTGAGTCTTGAACCCAATTCCTGTGTGGATCAACGTTGGAGGGCAAACACTTGGGCGCCTAGTGGAAATTTTGGATTAAGCATTTTGTTCCTATTTTTATTTTGTATGATTGTTAACTATCAAGGTGTCTTGGGCTTAGGGTTTGATGTTACGGTATTTTATAATGAAAATTTTGAAATCCATGTTTCTGCTATGCCATCAAAACCCTACAGTGGTATCAGAGTCATCCTTGGTTGGTTCAATCAAATGATCTTGCTTAGGTGTAGGATTAATGTTCACCTAGATTTTATATGTTTGCTATGTGTTAGCAATGTATTATGATTTCATATATTTTGATATGAATTTCATATATATATATATATATATGTCGAAGCATGTTTATAGACTTTGCTATGATTGCTTCTAGCATTTGAAATGTAGTTGTTACATTATTAGAATGTGCATGAGACATGAGACCAGAAAAGCCCTCATAAAATTATATTAAGTCAGAGTGCCAGAAACCAATGGCTAATCGAGTTTGGGGCTAATTGATCAATTGGTGTCCTAGAAAGTGTCAATGGTGGTTACTTAATTAGGATTGTTGTGAAAACATGGGGAGTCTCCCACCTACTTACCTGGCTAATTTGATTGTTTGAGTTTTGAATTTGGAATGCTGCATTGAAGACACTACCTGAGCCTTCCTTCATGCTAAGTCATCATTATGTCAAGAACCATTGTAGGTTTGTTGTGCAACAAGGCTTGCTATAAGGATTGATGTAATACTATCTTGGTGCATAGAGATACTTATGGCATGTTTGGATGCGTTGCTTTATTGTGTAACCACAACGACAGTATTATTCGAATATAACTGCATAGAAATGAAGGGTTTGATCTAACTAAACATTATAGTTTGTTGTGCAACCACAAGGCTATGAATATTTTAGAGGTCAAGATGAAGTTGAGAGTTGCATGAGATGCAATTGGAAAGAGTTTCCTACCTCTGAACTCATCAAAGTTTGTTGTGCAACTGCAAGGCCTCAATGAGGAATTAGGATCTTAACCCCATTAAGAAAATCAATTAGGATTTCTCATTTACTATAGGAGAGGGCTATGGTATTCGATAAAATAGTGGGAATAATAATTAGATAAAACTCTTTATCTAGTTGTATATATGTCATCATGAGTAGTCTATATATGTAATGTTCTTTACTTATGTAGATAAATTCTACATTATGGCATCTTCACTATCACTGAGAGGCATCTTGGATGCCAATAAATTGATTGGTCCAAATTACATGGACTAGTTGAGGAATTTAAAAATTGCTCATTCAGGAGAAACCTTCCTATATCCTCGATACCTCTGACCCAGGTCCGATTGGGGAAGATGCTATTGAAGTAGCCACATACAAGATGTGGCAGAATGATAGTTCGACTGTCAAATGTATCATGCTAGCCTTTATGAGTAATGAATTACAAAGTTAGCATGATAGCATGGATACTCAGTCTATATTTCTCAATTTTAAAATATTGTATGAAGAATAGGGTAGAACTGCTAGATATGATATATCTAAGTAGTTATTTCGTGCAAGGATGAGTGAAGGCACATTCGTACAAGAGCATGTTCTTGTGCTAATTGACTTGATCATTAGGTTAAGTCAATTAGGTTTTGTGATGGATGGAAAGCTTAGTCAGGATTCAATCCTGCAATCACTTCTAGAATTATTTTTTCAGTTTGTTGTGAGTTATCACATGAACAAACTGAATACCTTTTTTCCTAAGCTGTTACATATGTTGAAGACAGCAGAGAGAGCCGCATCAAGAAGGAAAAAGACTCCACTTCGTATAGATGGGATCTCCAAGAAGAAAGTAGGCATGAAGGATTCAAAGAAAAGATTAAACCCTAAAAGTAGTATAATGAAGAGGAAGAAGGGAAAGAAAGTTCTATTGCGGCAAGGAAGGCCACTGGAAAAGGAATTGCAAGAGTTATCTTGCAACTATAAAGTTTGGTGCAAGTGTTGCATCAAGAGGTATGTATGTGATAACATATTTGTCATTGAGTTCTTCAATTTCAAATTTTTGGGTATTGGATACCGCAAGTGGTTCTCACATCTGCAAGTCATTGCAGGGGCTATAGAGAATTAGAAGATTGAAGAAGGGTGATTTCGAGCTTTATGGTGCTAGAGGAGAGTCCATCTAGGCTGAAGCTATTGGCACTTATCTTTTGAAGTTACCTTCGAGAAAGATCTTAAAGTTGGAAGACTGTTATTTTATGCCTAAGATCATTAGAAATGTAATTTCTATTCCATTGTTGTTGAAACAAGGTTTTGAAATTAATGAAAAGGGCAATGGTTGCTCTATTTCTTTTTCTAATGAGCATTTCTGTAATGGCATTTTGGAAAATGGTCTTCTAGTTCTATCTCTCAATGATAATATCTTTCATATTGATGAAAATAAAAAACGAAAGAGAGAAGAGGTGAATAAAATCTATCGCCTTGGTCACATAAGTGAGTCAAGAATAAACAAGTTATATAAAGAAGAGTTCTTTGATCTTTATGATTATGAATCATTAGAAACATGTAAATCTTGTCTTATGGAAAAAATGACCAAGACTCCATTCACTGGACACGGAGAAAGGACAAGTGAGTTGTTAGGACTTGTGTATACAAATGTATGTGGTTCTATGTCAATTCAGGCCAAAGAAGGATATTCTTATTTCATTATTTTTACTGATGATTTATCAAGGTTCGGATATGTGTATCTTATGAAATATAAATTTGAAGCTTTTGATAAATTTAAAGAGTATCAAAGTATAGTTGAAAAACAAATTAGAAAGTATATTAAAATCCTTCGATCTGATCGAGGAGGTGAATACCTATCTAGTGAATTTTTAGATCATCTTAAGAAAAAAGGTATTCTCTTTGAATAGACCTCTCCATATACAATTAAATGGTATAGCAGAAAGGAATTGCACTTTATTAGATATGGTGCGGTCCATGATGTGCTTTACAGACCTTTTTATTTTCTTCTGGGGATATATCTTAGAGACTGTTACATATATCTTGAATAGAGTATCTTCTAAGTTTATGCCTAGCACTCCATATGAGATATAGGGAGAAAAAAAGTCCAATCTTAAGTACATTAAGATATGGATATTATCCCTATAGGTTGCAAGTAGGTTTATAAGAAAAAGATTGGAGTAGATGGCCAAGTAGAAACCTACGAGGCTAGATTAGTAGTAAAAGGTTTCAGACAAAAGCAAGAAATTGACTATGATGAATCTTTTTCACTAGTAGCTATACTCAAATCTATTCGGATTATGCTTGCGATAGCTGCATATCATGACTATAAAATTTTGCAGATGGATGTGAAAACTGCCTTCCTTAATGGTTATCTTGAGAGAGAGGTTTACATGATTCAGCCAGAAGGATTTGTCTCAAGTGGAAGAGCAAATCAGGTATACAAGTTTAAGAAATCCATTTATGGATTAAAGCAAGCTTCGAGTTGGAATATCTGTTTTGATGTGACAGTCAAAGAGTTTGGCTTCATAAATAACATGGATGATCCTTATGTATATAAGAAGATAAGTGGGAGTGCCATTATCTTCTTAGTTTTGTATGTAAATGACATACTTCTCATTGGGAATGATATCTCAATGTTACAATCGGTCAAGATATGGCTATCAAAAAAGTTTTTTATGAAAGACTTGGGTGAAGCATTCTATATAATCGATATAAAGATCTATAGGGATAGATCTAAAAGGATGTTAGGCTTGTCCCAGTCTAGGTACATAGACCATATGCTAAAAAAGTTTAGCATGGATGGGAGTAAAAAATGTTACTTATCTATGAGTCAAGGCATACAACTCTCTAAAAAGATGCCTCCTAAGACACCTGAAAAGAGGAATAGAATGAGCTCTATTCCCTACGCTTCGGCAGTAGGGTCAATAATGTATGTTATGCTATGTACCAGGCTTGATGTTGCTTATGCCTTGGGCATAGTAAGTAGATTTGAGGCTGATTTAGAAGAGGATCATTGAAAAATAGTGAAAAACATTCTTAAGTACTTGAGAAGGACTAAAGATGTTTTTTCTAGTATATGGTGGATTTGACTTGAAACTAAAAGAATATTTTGATTTTGGTTTTCAATCAAATCCAGATGATAGCAAGTTCATTTCAGGATATATCTTTACTCTGGTTGGTAGAGCAGTGAGTTGAAAGAGTTTCAAGTAGCAGACTGTAGCTGACTCAATTATTGAGGTAGAGTATATTACTGTAAGCTGCTAAGAAAGCTATCTGGATGAAGTTCACTGAATTGGATGTTCCTAAGATCATGCATCCAGTGCCACTTTATTGTGATAACACTAGAGCCATTGCTCAAGCAAAGGAACCTAGGTCTCATCATAAATCCAAGCACGTTCTAAGATGCTTCCATCTCGTTTAGGAGATTGTCGAGAGACGACGTAATCGTTGAACGAATAGATACAAAGAACAACATAGTGGATCCATTTACTAAAGCTTTACCACAGCAGTAGTTCGATCATCATCTTGATTGTATGGGGTTAAAATTTAAGGGCAATTGGCTTTAGTGCAAGTGGAAGATTGAAAGAATTGTCCTACAAGCCAATCGCAATTTATATTGCGATGGAATTTCTTTTGATTTTCCTATTCCTGTACATGACATTTTATAAATAAATAAAAGGCATTTTTGATTTATCATATGCTGCATCTTATATTTATTAGGATTATTATGAACCCTATTTTCAGTCGTAGGTACATTAAGTCGGAGATCAATGATACTTGTAAAATTGGCACATCCTATGTATGCTTAATGGAGAGGATGGTTGATCTCACAATCACTTGTGTGGAGATACTAATACAAAGATGTGGGTGCTCATTAGAGAATGCGTTTACTGAATTGATCCGCCAATAGAACATCTTATGGAGTCTTACATGTCAAAAGATAATTCTTTAAGTGGGAGTAATGCAACTGATCCTTAGATTTGAGACCATTATGGTATCTTGTGCATATGAATCCATGTTTTGGTTCGTACTCATTCATGACTAAAGTCTTGTATAGGATGTTTCTGAATATGGTGGATTGTGTATAAAGATTGTGAGTCGGTCAACAAGGAATCAATCACTTTTGGTAAGAGGATCACATCTGACATTCTCTAATCATATGATGATTCAAAAAGTTTTTGATCAAAATAGAATGAAAATTAGAAAGTGTTTCTAATTTTTCATTAATTGAATCATCATAATAAAATTGAGAAAAACATGAATATGAAATTGGATTTGACATGATTCCATGTCCATAGTCATATTCGGGATGCAGTATGGGATGCAGTATGATCGAAGGATTGAATTACACGGTAACTTGCCATTGAAGGATATATTTGGTATTTCTATTAAATGTCATATTTTCTGGATAACCATGATATGTTGTTAGACATCAATCTTGTCTTGTAGGGTTTTATGAATTAAAGAGTTTAATTCATGAATCAATTAGAAAAAGTTAAAATTGATCAACTTGGGCTAATATGTGTTTGACCTAAATCGATTAGAAGAGTTTTAGTCAAATCAGGTCAACTTGTATTCGAACCTATTGCTGGCTAGATATGGAACCAATAGGTCACACAAAGGAAATTGATCAAGGATCTAATTGGATTAGATCATGTTTGCATAATGAACATGCTAGCACATGTTGCAAACCCTAGCTCTTGATTTGAGTCGGATTCGATTTTGGTTCTAGTTTTGGGTTGAATTGGTTTAATTAGGCTCATTATTGGATTGGGTCTAATTTAGGTTAGCCAAGAGTTGGCACCTAATTGGCTGCTTCTGGTTTTATTTGAACCCAATTGAATTGGGTTTGATCCTCTTTCTAGGCGCCATAACCATATAATGACTTAAGAGTCTATATGGTTATGGTATCTTAAATTCTCCATGCCAAATGATTATCTCCCTTGGTTCCATGCCCCATATGGAGTTGGTGCCATGATTTATGGCCATTGGATGGCTTTTGGATAGAGATCCAACCCTTGGATGGTGTTGGCGCCACTTATGAAGACTTGTGACTCTTTGGAAAAATACTAGGAATTTAATTAGTTAGCACCGCTGAAGAGACCTTTTGTGATTCATTTTTGAATTCCTAATGTTTATCCAGATGATGTGACAATTAAGGGGCATGAGAAATTTAGATGGGCATGGAGAAGGGGTGTGTTCACATTGGATTGCATCCCCATGCCTTCTATAAATAGGTGGCATGCCGGGGTTTCAAGTCATTCTAATTGTCATCTCTTCTTTCTTACACAAACTCTTCAAAGTTGTCCAGATACTTCTCTTTCTTCTCTTGTTTAGAGAAGGTCTTTTTAAAGACAAGAAGTCTTCTATTAAGACGAATTTAGGAAGAGAATTAGGAAAGACAAGGAAGAAAGGAAGAGAGAGGGAGAAGCCTAAGAGGAGAGAGAAAAAGGCCAAACACTTGAGAAGGGTTGTGCTGCCAGAAAAGCCAAGAAAATTCTTTGGAAAAGAATTCAGCAAGAAGAACCAAACTTGGGCGCTTGAGTCTTGAACCCGGTTTCCTTATGGATCAATGTTGGAGGATGAACACTTGGGCCCCTAGTGAAAATTTTGGATTAAGTGTGACAGGTATTCTTTTGTTTCTATTTTTATTTTGTATGTTTGATTGTTAACCACCAAGGTGTTCTTGGGCTTAGGGTTTGATGTTTCGGTATTTCATAATGAAAATTTTAATGAAAATATTGAAATCTGTGTTTCTGCTGTGCCATCGAAACCCTACAATGGCTGCTTGGTGATTGGGAGTTTTAGAGGCCTTGATGTTAGGTTGCCAAGGTTCAAGGGCAAGCAGCTGGCCGATGACTATCCATAGCCCTTTTGTGGTCACTGTTAGCTATTCCTCATCAGATTTAAGCCTGAAGATGAAATCATCTTCTGCAATAGGGATGACCTCCAATTTTGTTTCCAGCATCTAATTGTTCCATGAGGGCTCTAGTGAGGAATTCCTGTCCCGATCTCCTCCCTAAAGTCTTCCAATTAATGCTGATCTCCATTCAGCACAGATTGATTCCAACACCTGTTTGGAAATATGATGACCTTCATGAAGTGTTGCCTGAGTTTCTCAACTTCCTTATTGGAGACTCTACTCAATGACCGTTGGAGAGGACCTCCAGCCATTGCCTCGAAGGACTGACCATTTCGGTCCTTGAAACAACCTTGAAACAACAACAAGTCCCTGCCCTCAGGCATTACCATGGCCCGTCACCATCTTGTAGGAACCTTGACATGAGTAATCACTGAGTTGGGCCGGCAACCCTGACTTGCTGAATCCAACAGGGAGTCACAACCTCCATTGCTGGAATCCATGGGTCGTGCAACCTCCATCTCCAGGAACTCATGGATTCTTCATAACTCCGAACTTTCTGATAATCTAGAGCACTGCCAAAAATGTTGACATAAAAAATATAAAATTAGCTATCTTGAATGAGCCTAGTGAGAAGTGTTTGACAACAGACAATTTGGTATACAAATATATGACAAATACAGTTGCAAGGATGCTTGGATGGGAAATTCAGATCGTATGGGTCCAACTTAAATAGTACAATCTTCATCCAACATTGTTACTTTTAGCAAATATTAATTATGAGTTGCGGTTATCCCTATTCAAGATGGTGCATTTGGCATTCCTCCACTGCAACAAATGTGACAAGTATTAACCAGGAGCAAGAGGGGAACCCTTCTAACTGCTAAATGAAGCTTGAGTCTCATATTGTATTTGTTGACCTCCAGGCAGTGATTTGTGTGAAAAGTGAAACTGGAGTCTTATTTGGAGTAATACATACACAATGGATTGAGATATGAAGTAAACTAAAGGGGCTAGGATCCAGACCACCTTCTTGATTTCAACAACTTCAAATCAACATGGCATGGCTAATATTTGATGCATTAACTCTTATTATTTGGGTAATTGTCAGCATGCAAAGCTCCTAAGGAAAATTCCTAACTAACTATTCATAAATATTTGTGGATGCCACTGTCATGTCCTTTGGTTTCCACATTTGTTGCTATGTTTGTTATATTTCTTATTATTCTTTTATTGGTGGAATCAACTTTAAGGCAATTTCTAATTGCTGCAGGCTGCCAAGATATTTGAGAGTCAATTAGCAGAATCCTTGTTGGAAGGTGATGGTCAGCTGGCATTCAAGAAGCTTGCAACTGCAACACTTGAAACCTTGATGCCACGGATAGAGGGAAAGGGAGAGTTTGGACAGGCAAGGTGGAGGCTAGTGTATGCTCCTCAGTTCCCAAGTCTGCTCTCTATTGATCCTACAGTTGACCCACTTAAATCTCTGGCCAACAATATATCTTTTGGTACAGAAGTTGAAGTTCAGCTTGGAAAACGCCTTCAGGTAGTTTCATCAAATGACCCTTCACAACTAGTGCCATTACTATTTTTAGTTACTATCTTTAGTTTTCTTGTGATGTTACATTAACAGATGATAGTGGGATGCGAATGCATGATGCTAGGATAGAGATGTTATACAATGTATATAACTTGGATGAATTATTTTCCCACCAGATTATTTGAACGATTGTTTATGTAGATTTATCCCAATAAAGAAGTCGTCCCAGAGTAAATCTATATGTTGTACATGTTGATCTGTTTTTGCAGGCTTCAGTTGTTAGACAGATGAAGGACTCAGAAATGGCTGTGCAGTGGACTTTAATCTACCAGCTTACAAGCCGCCTCCGTGTTCTTTTCCAATCTTACCCATCTAATCGGCTGCTTTTTGAATACTCTGCAACATCTCAAGATTGATACACTTATGTTGACCAACCCTGCAATTCAAGGCTATCCAGCATTGTGATGCATCAGTTTTTTTTTTAGATAAGTAATCAGCAGTTGAATCCAAGTTCAGGTTTTCTGCAGTTGTAAATTTATTTTTATTTGTTTATATGTTACACTATCAATATTCTTTTGCTAAAAGAGGAAGTCAGTTTGTTTATAAGTTGTAAATTAATTTTCATTCTTTTAGATGCCTATTTTAAAAGGTCCTATCCACCCTATATTCATGGATCAAGATCTGTTTGTTATGGAATAAAAGGAAAGAAGGCAATATTTTTTTCAGATTGTTGTAAATCATTTTTTTACCTTAATTACAATTCTGTAATGTATACTTGCGCTATATTTAGCTTCTCCTATTTGCTTCGTGTTTACTTCATTCTCCGCCTATGTTCTTTACTGTTTGCTTCATTCTTGCATTCAAGGGTTGCATTAATGTTCACTTTTTGTATGGTTTATGGTGTATGATACCAGTAGTTTTGGATGATCTTTGTAGTTGGTGATAAATCAGATTCCCTACACTCCTTACCATTGTTATTACATGTCAAGCTGAAAGCAGTAAAGCTGCAATTCCCCAACAAACTGAGAAAGAGTTTCCCCTTTGACCTTCGTGTTTTCTATTTCTTTAAAAGTACGGAGAGAGAAAATTGTAGATCGGAGCCTTCTCACCCTCACCATCTCCAAGCAAAGACGAGTTTTGTTAACCGTGAATCATGGAGATGATGCAGATAGGCATTTTGCAGTAATTGCTAACAGGTTTGCAAATACATGGAGTTTTCTATACAGCCAGTCTCTCTCACAAGTGATACTCCGAACTCTGAAGATGAAGGTGAGGGCATGCAGGGCCTTCACCCTTTCTGCTGCCTCTCTTCTATATATATATATATATATATATATATATATATATATGTATGTATGTATGTATGTCTGTATGTGAACATCAATACAAGCAAGTTTAGGGAAATGCTTTGAAGTATATGTACTATCATGATCAAATCTCTTTGAGATATGAAATTGAAGCACCCGGAGCAAGATCCTCCTGATGACATGATTCATCTCCACTGAGAGCTGGCTCATAAAGAACTTCATGACAAAGAATGATAAATATGGGATTAATTTCTAACATAAATATAGATTTTGGTGCTTGTAAATCATGGATTTTTGGTAAAATTTCAGCTCGTTCATAAAGAACTCCATGACAAAGAATGATAAATATGGGATTAATTCCTAACATAAATAAAGAGTTTGGTGCTTGTCAACCATGCATTTTTGGTAAAATAATGAGCCTTTCATTTCCTAAAAAATAAAGATTTAATGAACTTTTAACTATTATTCATTCTGATATATGTGGTCTTGTAGAAGCATGAAATATTTTATTTTATTTATCGATCATTATTCTCATTATGGTTATATATATTTAATGCATAAAAAATTAAAAGTTTTTGATAAATTTTAAGAATATAAAAAGAATTAAAAATTAATTAGATAGAAATATTAAAATTGATCAGATTGTGGTGAAGAATATATATGATTTTTTAAAAAAAAATTGTATCATATATCAATATACTATTAGCTATATTTCATAACAAAATAGGTAACTGAAAGGTGAAATAGGACCTTGCTCAATATAGTAAGATCTATGTTGAGCCATTCTTTTCTTAATTTACATATTTTGGATGAAGCTATTATTACTGTATAATATTTATTAAACTTAGTTCTTACTAAAATACATAATAGAACTCCATATGAATTATAGACCGGAAGAAAACTAAGCTTAGACAATTTGAGAGTTTGGGGTTCTTCTATCCATATTTTAATTTCATCACATATAAGAAGTAAGTTAGATATTAAAACTATTAAAGCTACTTTTATTGGATATCCTAAAAATCCAATAGATTATAGATTTGTCATTCACTATAGTGATGGATCTGTAAGTGTTACTGAAAGTAGGGATGCTAGATATTTAGAAGAACAGATTGACACTAGAAATGCTAATAAATTAGTGTAAATATTTAAAATAATTCAAGAAAATGAAAAATTACCTAATGAGAATGATAAAACTCTTAATATTGAAATGTTGGCTCAATTAAATGAAAATCTTTATAATACACTTTGTAAAATTCAAAGAGAAAGAAATCCATCTTCTAAATTGAAAGATTATTTTATCTTTTTGAATGAAAAAAATATTGAAGACCCATTAAACATAGATAAAGCTTTATAATCTCTTGATTCAATAAAATGAGAAGAAGTAATAAGAAGAATTAGATTCCATAATAAAAATTGATGTATGAGAATTAGTAGATCTACCTAATAATAGAAAGGCAATAGGTTGTAAATGGATTCTCAAAAGAAAATATAAATTTAATGAATCCATTGATAAATACAAAACAAGATCAGCAGCAAAAGTTTTCACACACAAATCTAATGTTGATTATGAAGAAATTTATTCATCGATTGCTAAATTTACTTCTATTAGAATTTTGATGTCAATTGTTACCGTATTAGATTTGGAATTATTTCAAATGGATATAAAAACTATCTTTTTAAGAAATACGTTATCAGATTATTAATTCTATCTCAAATAGTAGTTTAAGTAAAGAACATAAAATTTTAGGACTTTTTTTTGACTAATTCTCTATCTTTGTTATTTAAATCCTCTATCTTTAGTATGGACTAGAGAATTTTTTTTTATAGCCATGCAATGTTTTAATTTCTTAAACTTTCTATCTGACCCTTATAGCGAGCTTTGGATCAATGACTCCCAAACCAATTAGCTTTAGGGCATTAGATATCAAATACCTCCTAGGCTTATTGACTCGAGTCAAATAGACTACATATTAAAACAAGATGTATAACAAGCTTCTTCACGTTGCCCATTTTTTGATACGAATAATATTGCTTAGACAACGGGATCAGGTTACTCGATGAAAAATCAATGTTTAGAACTTACTACTTTATTTTTTTTATTTTAAAAAAAAATTATCTATTTTCTACTCATACTCGTATAAAGTAGACTCCTTATTGAATATAGGATGAAAGAAGATTTTAGAATTACTCAAAAATTTATTCTATTCTAGATTTGATCATTTATTGGATTTTCTTAATAATTGATTTTAGTATTTTAAAAATTTTCTAAACCATTAATCAGTCATTGATTGAAATGCTTGAAAAACTTCAAATCAGGATGAAATCAGCTATATAAGACTAATAACTACTATACTTGAGAACTTAATTAATTTATTTATCCTTTCCCCCTAACTTAATTTCTATTGTCCTCAATGGAGGAAAGAAAATAGAGTATGATAAATGATAAGAAAATAATAAGAAAAGAGTTCATCTAACTTAATATATTTCTAACCTCGGTCTAGGCTTTATTTATTCTTCATCTAGCATGGATCTGTAGTTCTCCCCCCAACTTAGTCCTGAACTTAAAAGAAAGGTTAGCTAAGAACAAAATAAAAATTTAAAAGCAAAAGCTAGGTTGCCTCATAGTAAGCACTAAGTTTAATGTCTTCAGTCGGATCTTATGAAGGAGTTTTATATATAATCAACTTTAGTGCATCCTTCAAGTTTCTAAAAAGATAGGGCCAATTAGGAGGTCTTGTCATCATGGCAATAAAACGTTCATGGAATACTTTTCGATGATTAGACTAGGCCGAACTAACAGAGTGTAAGAAGCAAGCATGTTAACCAGAATCTAAAATTATCATAATTGTTATGATCAGAAATAGATTGTGTTTGTTGGACCAAAATTGGAGGTGGTGGTTTAGAAATTACTTCAACTATAGTCTGATATACCCCACTTCTTTTCTTAGGTATGATATATCTTTGCATCAACTCTTCCTGATCTAAATCATGGCACTTTTTCCAAATTAATTCTAAGTCTACCTCCATACATCAATTTAATATTATAGATAAGTTTTGGAGGCCATCCTCGAAAGTAGTGTCGAATATAGAAAAATCATTCTTAAAATCGTTATCCCTTATTTTAGCAATATCCTATCTGATAGCTTCTTTACATTCTTTTATAACATCTATAAGTTGGTCTTTCTGGATAGATGTTGGGGATACGACCCTCTCACAGACCAGCGTGACCACTGGTGATTAGCCAGCAACAAGAAAAAACTCTCCTAGAATCAATGCGGAAGCATGATTAATAGATTCAAGAGAAACAAAGAACAAGAGTTTCTAGGAAGAAAAGAGCTTTATTGCAATGAAGTCAACATTATATTATCCTTGACCTATTTTCCATATATATATATATATATATATATATATATATATATATATATATATATATACACACAATAGGGTCAAGTCTCAAGCTAAAAAAAAAAAACTTTCCAAACCCAAATAGAAAATCCATGTAAAACTGCTCGCAAAAATCGAGATGACTCATCTTGAAATCGAGTCCTCTCGCCTGTATCCGAGACATCTCATTTTCAAACCAAGAACTCTCTAACTGTATGTCAACTCGACACTCCTGAAATGTTGCTCTCTTTTTAGATTTCTTCTGAGATCGAGTCGTTTCTTTTGAGACCAAGTCATTTCGGACTGAGTCTGAGATGTCTCGCTTTGGACCGAGCCATCTCATCTCAGAATCGAGATGTTTTGCCTAGAATTGAGTTATCTCATCTCATAATGAGATGACTCCAACTACTGACTAGGTTAATTTCTTGTTGGCATGCTCCTAGATTTTCATAGCCTTTTTTCTCAAGTCTTCAAGGCTTGGGAGGGCCACACCTGAGCTCACATTCTCCATCTTGGTGCTTTCAAGTTCTTATGAACTTAGCTCTTTCTTGCAAATCCATCTGTACCACACATCTGAAAGCTATCTCTAGAGAGTACCTTCATGAATGTATCAAACTAATTCTCCTTGGTATGGACCTTCATCAATTTCACTTCATCCTCCTCCACCAGCTCTTTGATCATGTGGTATCTTATGTCTATAGGTTTTGTGCATGCATGATAGACTAGGTTCTATGCCAAGAGTAGAGTACTCTAACTATCACTGTGCAATGTAACCTTGCTCTGCTCTACCCCCATCTCAACAATCAGCCTTCTAAGTCAAAGAGCTTTCTTTGCAGTCTCTGTTATTCAAATATACTCGATCTTTATAGTAGACAAGGCCGTGATTGGCTGAAGAATTAATCTCTAAGACATCGGTCTATCAAATATATAGAAGAGGTATTCAGTAGTAGACCTTCTTATATCAAGATCACTAGCATAATTTGCATTTATAAATTCTTCTAAAGGACCTAAACTTTCACATATCTTCATAGATTATCCTTCAAATCCTCCTGACTATCCACCAAACATCAAACTATAGTCCCTTATATCCTGTAGATATCTCATAATCCACTTCAATACTTTCTAGTGTTTCTTTCCAGGGTTAGCCATGTACCTACTAATCAAGCTCACTGCATGTACTATATCCGGTATATAGCATACCATGGTGTACATGACTCTACCAATAGCATTTGTATAAGGGACTCTATCCATATACTCTCTCTCTCCTCTTTTGACTGGGGGCTTTAATACTTGGAGAGAGATGTGGCTCGGTAATGATGTCTCTGTAGATTTGGCCTTCTCCATACCAAACCTCTCTAAAATTTTCTGGACATATCCTTCTTATGATAAATAGAGCATTCCTTTACATCTATCTCTGCGAATTTTCATTCTAAGGATCTTCTTTGCTGGACCAAGATCCTTGATCTCAAACTTAGATGATAATGTTTCTTTCAGCCTATTCACAGCCTTCATTCTTCTACTGATTATAAGCATATCATCTATATATAATAGAAGATATAGGACATCCTTGTTATCTACATCCTTGACATAGACATAGCAATCATGTTTACATCTGCTAAAATCTAGGCTCAAAATAAAACTATCAAATCTATGATACCACTATCGAGGAGATTATTTCAGATCATATAGTGACCTCCTGAGTAAACACACCTTCTCCTTCTTTTCAATCTCCATAAAAGCATCTGACTGCCCCATGTAGATCCTTTCCTTCAAAGTTTCATGAAGAAAGTCCATCTTCACATCCATCTATTTCAATTCCATGTTATGCTATGCCATTAATGGTAGCAATACCCGAATGAAAGTATGGTACATCATAGGAAAGAAAATCTCTGTATAATCTCTAAACCACCACCCCCAATTTCGGCCCATCAAACACAATTTCTTCCTAATCATCATAAAAATTATAGAATTTGGTTAAATATGCTTGCTTCTAACATTTTATTGATCAGGGTTATGCTTAATCGTTGAAAAATATTCCATAAATGATTTTCTATCTGGATAATAAGGCCTCCTGATTAGCCCCATCTTTTTGAAATCTTGAAGGATGTGCTAAAATTAATTATACCTAAAATTTTTTTATAGGATCTGACTGAAGATGTTAAACTTAGTGGTTACTGGAAGGCAACCCAGGTTTTTATATTTAATATTTTTTTTATTTTTAGGTTACCTTTCTTTCAGGATAAGTTGGAGGGAGAATTACAAATCCATGCTAGATGAAGAACAAATAAAACCTAGACCGAGCCAAGAATATATTAAATCAGGTAAACTCTTTTCTTATTATCCTCTTATTATTTATCATACTTTTTCTTTCCTCCATTGAGGATAATGAAAATTTAGTTTGGAGGGAAGGATAAATAAAAAAATATATATTTAAGTCTTCAAGTATGGTAATAATTAGTGTTATGTATCTAATTTCGTGATGATTTAAAGTTTTTTAGGTATTTTAATCAATGATTGATTAATCATTTAGAGAATTTTTTAAATACTAAGGATTAAATTATTAAAAAAATCTAATAAATGATTAGATCTAGAACAGAATAAATTTCTAAGTAATTCTAAAATCTTCTTCTAGCCTATATTCAATAAAGAATCTACTTTATATGAGTATAAGTGAAAAAAAAATGATGAAAAAGTTTAAAAAAAATAATATATGAAAAAAAAAGAGAAATAAAAAGCAAGTTCTAAACATTCGTCTTCCACTGAGTAATCGAATTCCATTGCCTAAGTAAGTAATGTTATTCACGTCAAAAACTGAGCAATATAAAGAAGCTTATTATACAGTTAGTTTTAACTTATAGCTTATTTGACTCGAGTTAGTAAGTTCGAGGGGTGTTCTACACCTAATTTCCTAAAGCCAACTGATTTGAAAGTCATTGGTCCAAAGCTTGCTATAAGGGTCAGATAGAAAGCTTAAAAGATTAAAACATTGCACTAGTTGCAAAAAAAAAAAACTCTAGTCCATATTAAAGATAGAGGATTTAAAGAATAAAGGTGGTGAATTAGTTAAAGAAAAGCTCTTAAATTTTATATTTTTTACTTAACCACTATTTGGGATGGAATTAATAATCCAATGCCATATTTCTTAAATCTCTAACTAGGTATCAATTGACTTGAAGATAATCTGAAAAAACTTTTATATCTTATCAAGTCGGTACATGCTTCTAATTTTTTTTTTTACTCGAAGATGAGTAAAAATCAAGTTAGGAGGTGTGATAATTATCATAGATTACTAAATAAAAATATTAAATAATATAATATTTAACATATATTTAAAATGAATTGATACTTTTATTAGTATTTTGTAGAAAAAAGTTCACTAATGTGAAGAGCTCAATTTATGGGTTCCAACGCAATAAATTTCACTCAAATTAAAGCTAAAACAAAAAAGTTATGAAGCCCAAAAGTTTAAAATAAAAGAAAAAAGAAAAAAATCGGTTGGTGCATGGTGGACCAACCAGCCGGTCCATGGAATGAGCATGGACTATCCAGCTCAATAGACACGGCTAGTCGGTGCGTGCCATATGGAGGACATAGACCGCTAAGAGGTCTACGAAATTTATATCGTGGCATATAGAGGCATTTTGGTAATTTGATCTGGTGTGGAAGTTGCTGGTTAGCCATGGTCTTTGACGAATCCGGTCCATGATGGTCCACGAAAATAGTGATGCATGATCCGATGGTCATCATCCCAGCCAGTGAAGATCTAATGGTGGGAATTAATTCCTAATTTGAATAGGATTTCTTAGGCCTCCAGTAGGCGATCCGACGGTCAAAAACCATCCTGGCTTCAATCTGACAGCCCATAAATGATCTTAGAGGATATATGATGGATTTTTGAGTTGATTTTAGGCTATTTGATCAAGATCCAATGGTCAGAACCATTTTGGGTGATTAAATTCGATCTAGACTCTCATTTGACTCCAACAAGGATCCAAAATTTCCTATTTTTCTTCTATTTAAGCTCTGCTCATGCTAGGAAGCAAGGAGCTGAATAGAGACCCCCTTGAGGGGAATTACCCCTCTAAATTTCTCTCTTTTCTTTCTCTCTTCTTCTTTTCTCTTTCTTTTTTTTCTTTTTATTTATTTGGTGATATAAAGATGCCAGGATCTAGAAAATTTTAAATCATGAGAAGCTAAAGATCGAGATTCTAGGATGAAGATAAAATCTTCGAGCATGATTTTATTTATTTTTTATAATTTTTTTATGTAATGAATGACATGTTCTCCTATCTAATCTTAACCCTTATTCTCCACATGCTTATTATTGATTGATATTTGAATAGACTATATTTATGAAGATGGATTGTAATTGAGAGATATAGTCCATGCTCGATCTAATAGTTTATATTTGAGAAAATCAATAAAAATCTATATTACTAATTTTTAAAAATTAAAGTATTGAATAGCTTATGATTCTATTGAAATAGATCATGATCGAAAGACACGATTTATGCTAAAAAAAATAGAGTATAGTCATAATTAAATTTTTAAAAATATTAAATTCTTACATAAAAAAGAATTACCATAATCATGTTAGAGATGGATTCAAAATTTTAGAATATTTTTAATTAATCTTAAAATTTTAATTAATTAAGTAGTTACTTTCTTTTAATTTGCTAAATTATAATTAATTTTTTTTAACTTATTTAAATTTTTACTTTAGAGATTAATTTAAATTTTATTTTTTAAATTAAATTGAATGCAACTCAGCTTTTAATCTCTAAGAAATCGATACCTAACTCACCACTATCCTACTTAATATTAAAATTAGATTTAATTTTTATTTGATGCTTTAACGATAAGCAGTTAGAACTGATCACAAACTTCATTCTATGCTATTTGCCAAAGATACTTGGCTTACATAAATCAGTACCCTCCTTCTTTAGGATTGGGATCATCCCTCTTCTGCTAAGTTCTGTAAGCCCTCGGTCATTCATGTGATCCATTTGATAGTACCATAGTCGATATAAAAACTGCTCCTCCTATGCCGCTACTAGCATGTCTGTACTATCATTCACAACTGAGTCCTCCATCCTGTAAAGATTGTTGCTCATGAAGAAAAAACTAGTTTTCTTGCCATAGGATCAATCTGATCTGAGCTGATCTAAAGCAAAATTTAAAAAAAAAATATTTCTATGATTCGATCAGATCTGAGAGTTCTCAAATCTAATTGGAATGATCTAATTGCTAAATCTAAAATTAAAATAAAATCTATAATATCTAATGCTATCTTATTCGGTAAACTATTTACCTTACCGATGATCTGACGAATGTTGAGATTTTGACTTAAGTCGCGCACGTGTCTGACCTCTATTGAAGTCCACTTGGATCAGATTTGAATGTCATCTTCTACTGGATCTGATCTCAAAAGATTAGATCTGAAAACTTCTGGTGTGCCTTCGAAGATGATCTCTGATAGCAGCCCGTCCGTCACATGAACTGAAAATGCTTTGCTTGATCTTCGCGCCTATAGGACCTTGACCTTTCTTCGCTATTTCGCCTAACTCCTTGGGCATGTAGAAGAGGAAGAAGATCAGAGGGAGGGGGCGTGGAGATGGAGGGAGAAGCAGGACTTTACTGTGGATTAATTATAATGCCAAACACCTTTGGCAAGAGGTCTAAATCCTATGCTTCTAAATTTTGTCATACAAATACATCAAAAAATGGAATGGAGAAAGGATAAAGACAAGTGTTTTGGTGCAAGACTAAATCTCCCTAGAGTTTGATCATATCAAGACTTTTTAACCCATTCAAATGGGATGCCCACCTTTATCCATAATGTGTGCACACCATAAAGGGGTGTGTGCTCAGAAATTCCATGCAAAAAATGCTAGGATATGCACCCCTAGAAATTCTTCAGGAGGCGCATGCCCCTCTCCTTTCTTTCCTACAAAGAATGGGTCAAACAACCCCTTGTCTTGACACCTCTTGCATGGATTTAGGACAAGCCCTGAACTCTTCGGGATAAGCCTTAATTTGATCAGGACAAGACCCAATTAGATCAGGACAAACCCATATAGGATTCTCGGATGAGCCAAATCCAATTTAACTCAGTCAAGATGAACTAGAAAGTCAACAGGAGGAGAAAATCAGGCTCAATCATGTGCTAGCATGATTTTCTTGAACCTGATTGGATCAAATCCAAATCAATTGAATTGGATTAGTCCAATAGATGACATCCAGATCTAAATCCATGTTTGCATGATCCAGTTAGGTCCAGTTCTATATGGTAATAAGACATGTCATGATCTTTATTAATGACATCATCGAAATATCTTTTGATGGACCAGAACTCTTCTGATTCATCCAATTAGAATTATCGATCATTAAGATAATTCTAATTGATCCTAAAATCCATCAGTGACACCTACTTATATATGGTGGGAATTCATTATAACCGAATACGAACCTCTTGATGTAGCTACCTGTGTGATTGGGTTCTTTTATCATGAACTCCGATAGGATCAAGGTCAAGGTGAACTTGTCAGACCTAACACTCATCATATGAATAAATCATTCGATTCGAGTCAAATATGAAATCTTAATAGAAACTCCTTTTTATTAATTCACAATGTCATAGCTATGGGTTTAAGGACTCGATCTCATGATCATCATAGGGCTACTCCTCTTCTACCGAGGTTGATAGATCTCCTATTGGTGCGATCCAATTTCTACAATGAACATGCTAAAGCCAACATACATCTCAAGATTTTGAATGGCTAGCAGACTGAATTATGGTGTAGTCAAACTATAATACACTTAAGGTAAACTACTGCTGCACCTTAGATCAAAGAATCGAACACACAACTACAACATCGAGCTAGTCATCAATGAAAAGATAGACTCCTTTATGACTGCTTGAGATGGTCACGCTCAGTGCCCTCATTCTCAACGAGTATATATACTCTTACTTTGGTGTCTCCACACTATAGACTCAAGACTCATCTATCCTAAGAAAGAGATCATACATCGATCTTTTTGATCGATCATCATCCTCGTGATGATCCTACGATCGAAATCAATTTATGAGTTAATTATGATAACACATGTCTTAAATTTTTTAACTCTTTAAAATATGCATTATCATGCCCGTTAACTCAAAAGATGTGTCACAGACAGTTTAAATACACAATATGATAAAAAATAATTATTTTATTAATTTTAATTAAAATTATAAAAATATTTCTAGAAAGTATTTTATAAGTGTCGGTCAATCTGGCTTCTAAGGTACACATCTAACAAACTCTCACTTGACCTAAAGCCAATTGGCTACAAATTTATGTCATATCTTCTGAAGATGGGCTTCGATCTTTTGCTAGCTCAATGGCTTCGTTAATGGATCAGCTACATTATCTATGGTGTTGACTCTCTTGATATCGATGTATCCCTTCTTAAGATAATTGCAGTTGAGGTGATACCACCGTTTGATGTGCTTAGACTTTTGATGAGACCTCGGCTTCTTAGCTAGGGCTATGGCATCTTTGTTGTCACAGTATAGAGGGATGGCATCTGATGGTATCACTCTGAGCTTTGCGACAAACTTCTTAAACCAGAATGCCTCCTTCATAGCTTTTGAGGTAGCGATATATTCTGCTTCCATAGTGGAGTCTACTGTCACTATCTGCTTGAAACTCTTTTAGCTTACATCACCATCATTGTATAAGAACAGACTTTTAGATGTCGACTTTTGATCATCTATATCAGATATAAAGTCTGAGTCTATATACCCATGGACCTGGAGTTCTCCATTACCAAAGATCAGAAACATATCCTTAGTCCTTCTCAAGTACTTAAGGATATACTTCATAGAAGTTCAGTGCCCTTTGCTTAGATTCGATTGATACCTGCTTGTGAAACTCACAGCATGGGCAATATCAAGTTAGATACATAGCATGGCGTACATGAGGCTCCCTATTGCCAATGCGTAAGGGATCTTGCTCATGCATTCAATCTTCTTAGGTGTGTTGGGACACATCCTTTTGGAGAGATGAATGCCATGTCTGAAGGATACTAGTTCCCTCTTGAAGTTTTTCATGTTGAATCTTTTCAGTACCTCCTTTATGTACATCTTCTGTGAGAGACCCAGCTCCTTTTCAGTCTATCCCAGTAGATCTTAATTTTCAAAATAAAGGATGCTTCTCCTAGATCTTTCATAGAGAATGCTTTTGACAACCATACTTTGATCGAGATCAACATGAGAATGTCATTCCCAGTTAGGTGGATGTCATCCACGTATAGTACGAGGAAGACAACAATGCTTCCATTGACCTTTTTGAAAATATAAGGCTTCTAATTTTTTATGAAATTAAACTATTTGATTATATCATTGAAACGAGCATTCTAGCTCCAAGATGCTTGCTTAAGTTCATATATGGACCTCTACAGTTTGTAGATCTTGTGATCACCATCATTGGATATGAAACTAAGTGGCTATTCTATAGAGATATCTTCCTCAAGATATCTATTTAAGAATATCATTTTCATATCCATCTATCATATTTTTTAACTGAAATAGGTTGCATTGCAAGCAATGTGTGGATGGATTTAAGCATGGCTATTAGTAAGAAGATATTCTGATAGTCAATGCTCTCATGCTGACTATACCCATTCGCCGCTAACCTAGTCTTTAATGTCTCCACATTTTCATCTGCACTTATCTTTCTCTTGAAGATCCATTTATAACCAATAGGTACTATACCTTCAGATGGATCTACTAAGGTCCAAACTTGGTTCGAGTACATTGAGTTAATCTCTGACTTCATTGCCTCTCATCATTTCTTAAAGTCGATATCTGATATCACCGCATCATAGGTTTTTGGATCATTAGAAATAATTTCTCTATATCTTTTGAAATAGTACCTAAGTACCTCTTAAAAGAATGAAAAATCTTACTTGATCTATGAGGTGGAGGAGGTACTATATGGACTGGCTCAAACTGATTGGATTTCATAGGTTTCTTGGCTCATTGCTGTTCGGAGACTTTCTTCTTGAGCCTGATTTATCTTTTGATGCCACCATCTTGAACAAATTATTTTTTTTAAAAAATAGCATGTTGACTCACAATCATATTGTGGTCTTCTAGGAGATAGAAATAATATCCTAATGATTCTTTAGGATATCCTATAAATCGAGTTCTAAAGGACCTTGACTCTAACTTGTCTGCCTGTTGTCTCTTGACATGAGCTGGACAACCCTAAATTCTGAGATGACTCAGACTTAATTTCTTACCATGCTATATCTCATACGATGTGGTAGAAATAATTTTAGATGGAATCCTATTCAGTAGGTAAATCATTGTTATTAAACTATCCCTAAAGAAACTCAGGAAGGTTTATGAAGCTCATCATGGATCAGACCATATCTAATAGGATCGGATTTCTCCATTCTAAAGTCTTATGGAGTTGAGGCATTTCAGGTGGAGTCTATTGTGAGACTATATCATTTTTCTTGAGATAGTTTAGAAATTTCTAAGATATTCACCTCCTTGATCTGATGAAGAACCTTAATGGGCTGTCCAGTTTATTTTTCTACTTCATGTCTAAATTTTTTAAACTTTTTAAAGACTTCAAACTTGTGTCATATTAGGTACACATGCCCATATTATGATAGATTATCGATAATGATAATGAAGTAGAAAAATTACCTCTAACCGACATAACAAATGGACTGCATACATCTGTATGTACTAGGGTAAGTAGGTCCGTGGCCCTTTCTCCATGTCCTACAAAAGAGAGCTTGGTTATTTTGTCTTGAAGGAATGACTCATACATTAGATATGACTCAGAAGTCAATGAACCTAATAGTCTGAATTTTTTTAATTTGTTAATCCTATCTTCTGCTATATGACATAGCCTAAGGTGCCATAGATACCTTTCAATGATACTATCCCTAGGTCATTTTTTTTTATGGCATTCATATTTTCCTCGATATTTAAAATAGAAATACTACATGTAACTGATAGAGACCATTAATTAAGAAACCATTTGTAATTTTATTTCTTTCATAAAGAATTATGCAATGGTCCTTAAAAAAACTAATTACATAGTTCTCTTGTGCTAAACATGAAATAGAAATCAAATTTCTTCTTACAGTAGGCATAAAATAACAGTCTCTAGGAACTAAAAGTAATTCAGATGATAGTCGAAGAGGATAGGTTCCCACGGCCACAGTAGCAACTCTTGCTTCATTTTCAACATGTAGGATCATCTCACTATCCCTCAACCTCCTGCTCTCCTCAAGATCCTACATAGAAGTGCACAAGTGAGCATTAAAACTTGAGTCAACCACCCAACTGGATGCAGAAGAAACCATAATGTTACTCTCAATGACGAGCATACCTCTAGAAGGACCTGCCTCCTTTTTGTTCTTTAGGCTAGCCAGGTACGAAGGATAGTTCTACTTTCAATGATCGTCGATATTGTAGTGAAAATATTTTTCTTTATTCGCAGCCTTATTCTTTGGTTCTCTCTTATTCTTCTTCTTTCCTTCTATCATCTGCTTCTTGCAGACTTTTTTTCTTTCCAAAATACTTTCTTTTGGAGGAAGTCTATTCCATAGTAAGAACTGAGCCTTTTGAACCTTTCATAGTTTGCTCAGTAGTGACCAGCATATTCATTAACTTAGCCATGGTATACTGGAGCTTATTCATATGGAAGTTCATGATGAACTGCCCATATGAATCAGTCAAGGATTGTAGGATCACATCAATCTATAGGTCCTTATCCATTATGACACCGAGCTTCTCAAGCTCTTCTAGGTCCTTGATCATCCTCAAGCAATAATTTTGTACTGACTATCCATCATGCATCTGCACCTTAAAAAGTCTCCTTGAGATTTCATAACATGCTGCATGACTCTATTCACCAAACAACTCTTGTAGGTGAGCTAACATTTGGCGAGCAATTCTAATGCCTTCATGTTGGTGCTGCAACTCATCTGACATTGAGCCCAACATGTAGCACTTGACTTTGTTATCATTGTCAGACCACTTCTTATGAGATGCTTTCTAATTAGCGATCAGACGGGTTAGTAGAGTGGTAAATCTCTGGTCTAAGACATAGGATAGCTTTTTGAAACTAAAAATAATTTTCAAGTTCCAAAGCGAATCCTTATAATTGGGTCCGATCAGTCTGTGGATATCTAGGAATCAAACTAGGAGGTTTGATGCAGACATTTTTCTACAGAGAGTCAAAATTTCTAGTTAGATTTATAATTTGACTTAATAAATTTATTTAGAAATTTTATTTTTAAACAAATGTAGGCTTCCACTATTTTTTTGGATCCCTACACTCTCTTAGTAGAGTGTGAAAGTCTCCATGATCGTTGACTTTTAGTAGATGGTGTGGTTCCACTGACTGGCTCTCCACCTTACTTAACAGTTATTGGTGATAGATCTATTAGATATGTGTGCCCTAGAAGTCAGAATTGGCTAACACTTGTAATACACATCTAAGGGCAAAATTATAATTTTGACTATAAATAATAAAATAAGTTATTTTCTATCATAGTGTGTATTTGAAAGTATCTGTGATACATTTCTTGAGCTAATGATAATGATAGCTCATATTTTCAAGAGTTGAAAATTTAAGACATGAATTTTTATTATTAACTCATAAAATATTTCCAACCAAAGAATCATCATAAGGATGGTGATTGATCCAGAAGGTTGGTGTACGATCGCTTCTTTAGAGTAGATGAGTCTTGAGTTTACAGCATAGAGACACCAGAGCGAGAGTACAGATACTCGTTAAAGAACGAGGGCAATGAGCATAACCACCTCGAGCAGACATCAGAAAGTCTACCTTCTCGTCAATGACTGGCTCGAAGCTGTAGTGGTGTGTCTGATTCTTTGACCTGAGGTGCATCGACAGTTCACCTTGAGGGTGTTATAGTTTGACTACACCATAACTCGATCTTCTAGCCATTCAGAACCCTGAGATATATGTTGGCTATAGCATGTTCATTATAGGAATTAGATTACACCAATAGGAGATCTATCTACCTCGGTAGATGAGGAGCAGCCCTATGATGATCATGAGAATCAAGTTCATTAGCCCATGGCCATGGCAGAGTGAAATAATAGAAAGAGTTTCTATTAAAATTTTTACATTAGACTTGAATCAAATAATTAATTCATATGATGGAAATTAGGGTTTGATGAAATCATCTTAAACCCTAATTTGATCGGAGCTCAAGATAGAGGAACTTAATCACACAAGTAACTACACCAAGAGATTCATTTTTAGTTCTGATGGGTTGTCACCATATGCTACTAAGTATCGCTGGTAGATTTTGGAAGCAATTAGAATGATTTGGATGATCGATCATACTAATTATCCGAATCAAAAAAATTTTGATCTATCGAAAGATGTTTCGATGATGTCGATGATAGAGATCATGACATATCCCAGTATCATACAAAACTGAATATAATTGGGTCACACAAATAAGGGTTTGGATCTAGATATTATTCATTGGACTAACCCAGTTCAATTGATTTGAAAAAGATTCAATTAGGTTCAAGAAAATCGTGCTAGCATATGATTGAGCCTAATATTCTCCTTCAACAATCATTAAGAGTTGTCTCGACTAAGCCAAATATGTTTGAGCTCACTCAGGAATCTTTTCTTGGTCTGACTGAAGCTTGTCTAGGTTAGAAAAGGGTTGTCTTAATTTATAAGATAAATTTGAGACAACACCTGCCATTTTTTATCACCTGCTAAATCTTGTCTTTGGACTTTGGTCAAATGTTGACCTTTGACACTTAGACATCTGTCCATATGTCATGCACCCATAGGAGAGAGCTTTGACCCTTGTCCACCTGCTAAATAGTAGAAAGGAAAGGGGTGCATGCCTAGGGAGGCATGCGCCCAAAGTGGGTAAGGATTGGAGTCCCATACAGATGGGACTCTAGTTGCTTCATGCATTCAACTTAGGTGGTGCCAAAGAGTCATCTTTGATCAGTGTTGGCACCACCTAAGGAGATTTGTGAGGGACTCTAAACTGATTGGATCAGATGATGTCATTCCATCAATCAAATTTAAATCTAATTGCACGAAGAACCATAATTGGTCGGAATGATGTGGCACTGCATGGTGCAGCAGGGTCTATATAAATCCCATTTGCGCTTAGGATTTGGATCTGTACCTTTTACCCATACTACAAGGCTTCTCTCCCTCCCTCTCCATGCCATCTTTAGATCCTCTCTCTCCTCGCCATGCCCAAGAAGCTTTGGGCTTGAGTTTGGTGTGATCCAAGCAAGAGAAAGGCAACAAGAAAGAAGAAGGCAACATTGCTGCAAGAGACAACACCCAATCTTTAAAAGGTATTTTTTAAGACCTTCAAGATCAGATCTAGATCTGATCTTTGGAGTATAGATTAAGAAGATGAAGATCTCTAGATCCTGCTTGAGTAGATATCAGTAGAGGCCAGATGCTTGCGTGGCTACATCCAGAACCTTAGGCAAACATCAAGATCATCACAGGATAATAGGATTACCCATAACAAGATATAATTAAATTAGATTTAATTTAATTTATTTTTATTTTATTAGATTGATAAAATTAGATCTAAAAAGTCTTAGATTTAATTTAAATCTAAGAGAAAAAATTTTGAAATATCTCTCTTGAATAAATTCAGATCTGAACGAATCTGATCCGAGAAATAGGATTTTTTCTTCAACTGGTATCAGAGCCAGATTCCATAATTATTTAGATCTAATTTTAATATAATTTTAAGATAATTTTAGATGTCATATTAGATGTGATTAGATCTAAATTATAAATTAAAAAAATTAAATAATCTAGATCTAAGATGTATGAGATGCATGACTAGACTAAAAATAGAATTATTCTATGTATAGTCTAGGATGATCATAGTTTTAATTTAATTAATTATAATTTTAGATTTATTTATTTATTATTTTTTAATATTATAAATATTATAATTAGATCTAAAAAATAAAAAATAAATTTATTTAATTCATATGAGATATGATAGATGCATGTTTAGACTAGTTGTAAAATAGTTCTACAAAATTATCTTGAATAAATTTAATTTAATATGATCATATTTAAATTTTATTTTTTAGATATTTATGAGATAATTTAGATCTAAAAATATGCATGATATAATACATGAGATGTATGCAAGATATATTTTTAAGTTAGATCAATTTTATATATGAGATATATATGTAGATCTAACTAGTTTTATAGATTTATCATATTTCTGATTAAGGCATTTTCTTTGGCCGTCTGATTATAAGAACAAAGTAGGATTTAAATGTCCTCTTCTCTCATTCGATGGGGTGTTCTTAAGATGTGTAGGGGTGCTGCACGTTCATCTTTAATAAAAAATTTAAAAAAATTATTTTCTGTAAAACCTTAGATCCTGAAATCCTAAGATTTTATTTACATATTTTGTTTATGAATTCTAAACTTAATTAAGAATTAAGATTATGAAATATATTAGATCTAAAATTAAAAATTTTTAGATCTAAGATATATTCATAAAATTGGGTTTGGGCTTGGATAGCTCAATTAGGTCTAGCGGTTGATCAAACCAAATCAAGAGTCGATTAGATGGGATCAAGAGTGCTTAAATTGACTAGCCTAATAGGATTAAGTTTGGGTCAAGATCGAGTCACATGAGTGATCGATCAAGTTAAGACCTGATTAGGCTCAGTGGTTAGAGTCTGGATTGTAAGCTAACTCGATTGGTTCTGGCTCAATAATTTGGTGTCTAAGGCAAGTTTGGTAGATACGACTGACTGATTTTTAATTGAGAGCCACTCGACTCAAATGCATTCTTGTTGAGTTAATGGCACATCCCTTCCATCGGTCTCACTTACGTGGCCATATTTGTTGACTCAGTCCTAATCTGAGGTGGCTAATAATCCGAGCTAACCCATGCTACTAGGTTAGTCATAATGGTTATGACTATGTCAAGTCAAGTTTAAAGAGACCTAAATCAAATCTTCCTAAGAAAAGATTAAGTTTAAGATCTTCCAGCATTGTAGATGTGCGGGCTCTTTCTGAGGTTGATTGTTCTCGACTGGTCACAGTGGTTCAGTTGCATTGGAAAGATGCAATCATGTCTATTAGGCATTGGATGCTACGGGCTGGAGGATGGATTGCACTTAATATTCTGAATATGGTGAGAGACCCAATTAGAAATCAAATCTTTGCAAATGATGGGTCTGACTTAACTAAGGAGTGGATCAATATTCTGGGCATGATGAGATTCATGAATTAGAGACCAAGCCTGGGTGCACCATGATTAGAGAATCATTGGACAAGAGTTGTTCACTCATTGGCTAACCCATCACCAATAACTATTAGGTGAGGTGATGAGTCAGTTGGTGGGACTGCACCATCCATTAGAAATCATTAATCATGGAGATCTTCGCATCTCTACAGAGGGAGTGTAGGGATCCAAGAAAATAGTGAAAGCTAATTTATTTAAAAATCAAACCTCTAAATAAATTGTTCAAATCTTAATTATAAAATCTAACTAAAAACTTTGACTCTCTACAGAAAAAGAAAAATATCTGCATCCAACCCACTAGCCCATATCCTGGACACCCATAGACTGATCGGACCTAATTACAAGGATTGGCTTTGAAACTTTAAAATTATTTTGGATTTTAAGAAGTTAACTCATGTATTGGACCAGGATCCCCCCCACCTTACCTGCCCGTCCATCTATTGCATAGAGAGCATCTCTTGACAAATAGACGGATGAAGATAACAAGGTCAGATACTATATGTTGGACTCGATGTTTGATGAGCTTCAATGCCAACATGAAGATATCAGGATTGCCGACCAAATATTGGCTCATCTGCAAGAGTTGTTTGGTGAACAGAGTCGCACAACCAAATATCAGATCACTAAATGACTATTAAAGGCTAAAATTCATGATGGACAGTCAGTCTAAGATCATTATCCGATGATCATCAAGGATTTTGAAGAGCTTGAGAAGCTTAGAGTGAAGTTAGACCAGGATTTGCAGAATGACATAATTCTGCAATACTTGACTGATGCGTATGGGCAGTTCATCATGAACTACCATATGCATACACTTTAGAGTACTATGGCCGAGCTTATGAATATGCTGGTTACTGCTGAGCTTTCTATGAAAGGTTCTAAAGGCTTAGTACTTGCTATGGAATGGACTTCTTCCAAGAAAAAGTCTTTTAGAAAGAAGAAGAAGTTTGTGAAAAGGCAGAAGATGGAAGGTGGAAAGAAAAAGAAGATAGAGCTAAAGAAGAAGGTCGTTGACAAAGAAAAATATTTCCATTGTAATACTAACGGCCATTGAAAGCAGAACTGCCCTATATACCTGGCCACCTTGAAGAATAAGAAGGAGACATGTCCTTCTGGAGGTATGCTCGTTATTGAATCTAACCTTACGATTTCTTTTGCATCCAGTTGGATGCTTGACTCTGATTCTAGTGCTCATTTATGCACTTTCATGCAGGATCTTGAGGATAGCAGGAGGCTGAAGGATGGTGAGATGATCCTATGCATTGAAAATGGAATAAGAGTTGCTATTGTGGCCATAGGAACCTACCCTCTTTGACTATCATTTGGCTTAGATTTAGTACTTAGGAATTGTTATTATGTGCCTACGGCAAGTAGAAATTTGATTTTTGTTTCATGTTTAGTACAAGAAGGCTATGTAATTAGTTTTCTTAAGGATCATTGTAATATTTTTTATGAAAGAAATAAATTTGCAAGTGGTTTCTGATGGGATTGGTGTACAGGACAGAAGCATGAATTTCAAAGCAAAAAATATGAAATCACATAAACCAAACCCAAATCCTAGGACCACCTCATTAGCAATTAAATCATATATCATGCATTTGTAATATAAAAGAAAGTATTAGAACATACCTCTTATCGCTAAACCCTAAATTGATCCTGATCATCGATAGCAGTCCGTCAGGGTTTCCACCAGGTGCCCACGTGTTCCAACGTTGATCCACATAGAGACTTGATCAAGATACTAGCACCTCTGATTTATATAATTAGAGTTCTAATAATAAGAACTTTAATTAAAAGGGCAAGACCTTCTTTAGTCTTTATGTCACCTTCCTTGCCCCTCCTTATCTATCTTTCTTTTTCTTTTGTCTTCTTAATTAATCTCTTAGCCTTAAGATGACTTCTTATCCTTATAAGGACAAGGTCTAGATAAGAGAAAGAAAGAAGAAAAATTGGACAAAAAAAAAACTCTTGTAAGAAAGAAAGAAAATTTTCACACCACTTCAGACTCTTGGTGCGCACCCCTATTTATAATGTACGTAGGGGTGCCAACTAAATTTCTCATGCCCTTTCCTCATCAATATCTCATTCCCTATCATTATATCTCACACCTATCTAAAATTTGTGCCATTTAAAATTACATAGACTTAGTCCAAGAGGTGCCTTAAAATAGAAGGACTCTTCGGACTAATTCTACATAGATTTTCTACGAAGAGTCGCGATGCAAAAATAAATGGTGCCATAAATTAAAGGGCTTGGATCGGATAAGATGGCCATCTAATGGCCCTTAAAGGGACACCCATTCTGCAAGAAGGCATGGAGATGAACTTTGAATAGTCAAAGTCCCAAGAGGCGTCAAGGATGAGAGGGCGGCAAGGAGTCTTGGGCGGCAAAAATTCTTAGGAGACAAAGTGTCCCTTCTCAAAATAATAACAAATTATTTCATTTGCAGTGGGACTCTTCTACACCCCATATCTGATGTTCATTCCAATATAAAAATTTACGTGACATAACAAAATGAAAAAAAGTCAAAGAAGGTAGGTGCCAACTAATTCCATGCACCAAAAATTTTTTGCGCATGAAAAACTTCCCATGCGCAAGAGAGAGACTCTCTGGCACATGGGATATAGGTATGTGGTGCCCCAATTGAAGCCCAATCAGTCTAGGTTAATCCAATTCTAGACCAAATCCTATTTGGCTCAAATCGGATCTAAATTAGCCTAAATCGAAAGCCGATTCGAATCCAATTTGAAACCAGGTGCTAGGGTTTGCTACATATACTAGCATGTTCATCTTGCAAACATGGTCTAATCCAATTAGACCCTTAATCAACTCTCTTTGTGTGTGACCCATTGGATTCCACATCTAACCAGTAGTGAGTCTAGGTGTGATTTGACCTAATTTGGTTAGAACTCAACCAAACCAATTTAGGTTAAAACTAGCCAATCCAATTTGACTTAATTTAGAACACTTTCTAATTTAATGATCAAATTAAAATTTTAATTTGATCAAACCCACCAGATATGATTGACATCTAGCAACATATCATGACTTTTCGAAAGATGTAAAATTTTGATGGAAATATCAAAAGTACCGTTTAGTGAAAATTACCATGCAACTCGATTCTTCGATCTTCCTGCATCCTGAATATGACTCTGGGTATGAAAATATATCAACCCCAATATCATATTCATTTCTCTTTCAATCTTATGATGATGATTCATTTAATGAAACATTAGAAATTTTTTCTAATTTTTCATCATGCTTTGATCAAAGTCTTCCTGAATCATCATTTGTTTGAAGCTGGTAGGATGCTATTTCCTCTTACCAGGAGAGATTGATTCCATGTTAATCTACTTACAACCTTCATATATATAATCTACCATATCCAGATCATTCCGTATATAACTGAGTCATGAATGAGTATGAACTAAAATATGGATTTATATATATAAGATTCTATGATAGTTTCAGATCAAAGGATTACATGCACAAATTCCACTATGAGAACCATCTATTGACATGTAGATAAGACTCCATTAGATATTCTCGATTTGGATCAATTCAGTGAACTCATTCTCTAATGAGCACCCACATTCTTGTATTAGTGTCATACATAAGTTATTGTGAGATCAATTATTCTCTCAATCGAGCATACAAAGAATGTGCTAGTCTTACCGAAAAATATTGATCCCTAACTCAATGTCCCGTTGACTAGGAATATTTAAATTAGGGTTTTAAGATTTTAGGTCTCGCTGGTATGATCTCATCATAATCCTAAAATCATAGCCATAATTTATAGGATTCATCATAATCTTAAATAAATAATAAGATACTGCATATGATGAAATAAATGTCTTTATTTATTAAAAATGTCATTACATGAGTTTGGAAGATAAAGAACAGCCCAAAAAATTAATTGGCTTGAGGGCATATTCCTTTCAATCTCCCACTTGCACTAAAGCCAATCGCCTTTATATTTTAATCCCATACAATCAAGGTGGCGATCAAATAGTTGCAGTGGTAAAGCTTTAGTGAATGGGTCTACTATGTTGTCTTTGTGTCCACTCATTCTATGACTACACCTTATCCTTTAATAATTTCTCGAACGAGATGGAAGTGTCTCAGAACGTGTTTGGATTTATGATGAGACCTTGGTTCTTTTGCTTGAGCAACAGCTCCAGTATTATCACAGTAAAGTTGTACTGGATTCTCAATTTCATGAGTAACACCTAATTCAGTGATGAACTTCTTCATCTAGACAGCTTCCTTGGCGGCTTCACTTATAGCTATGTATTCTGGTTCAGTGGTTGAGTCAGCTATAGTTGGCTGCTTAGTACTCTTCCAACTTACTGCTCCACCATTTAGAGTAAAGACATATCTTAAAATGAATTTGCTATCATCTGGGTCTGATTGAAAACTAGAATCAGAATATGCTTCTAATTTAAGATCAGAACCACCATATACTAGAAAAATATCTTTAGTCCTTCTCAAGTACTTAAGAATATTTTTCACAGCTTTCCAATGATCCTCTCCTGGATCAGCTTGAAATCTACTTGCAATGCCTAAAGCATAAGCAACATCAGGCCTTGTACATAACATGGCATACATTATTGATCCAACAGCCGAAGCATAAGGAATAGAACTCATTCTATTTCTCTCTTCAGGTGTCTTTGGAGACATCTTTTTAGAGAGATGTATGCCTTGACTCATGGGTAAATAACCTCTTTTACTTCCATCCATACCGAATCTTTTCAGTATTAAATCAATGTACCTTGATTGGGACAAGCCTAGCATCCTCTTAGATCCATCTCTATAGATCTTTATTCT
This sequence comes from Cocos nucifera, assembly GCA_006176705.1. Taxonomy (NCBI): domain Eukaryota; kingdom Viridiplantae; phylum Streptophyta; class Magnoliopsida; order Arecales; family Arecaceae; genus Cocos; species Cocos nucifera. The sequence goes on along the minus strand of QRFJ01000676.1, from coordinate 384,312 downwards.
AAGTATATAGGATTCTTCTCCCAAATCTTTCATGAAAAACTTATTTGATAGCCATAATTTGACTGATTGTAACGTTAGGATATCATTCCCAATAAGAGATATGTCATCTACATACAGAACCAAGAAGACTATGGTTCTCCCACTAGTTTTCTTATACACACATGGTTCATCAACATTCTCGATAAAATCAAACTCTTTTACTGTTTCATCAAAATGGATGTTCCAACTCTTTGATGCTTGCTTTAATCTATAAATGGATCTCTTAAGCTTGCATATCTGATTTGGTCTCTCATTTGACTCAAATCCCTCTGGCTGTGACATATAGACCTCCTCCTCAAGAAAACTATTAAGAAAGGCAGTCTTTACATCCATTTGCCATATTTCATAATTGTGGTATGCTGGTATAGCAAGCATAATCCGAATAGATTTGAGCATGGCAATAGGTGAAAATATTTTATCATAATCAATCTCCTATTTTTGCCTAAAACCCTTAGCTACCAATCTGACCTTATAGGTTTCAATTTGACCATCAGCTCAAATCTTTTTCTTAAAAATCCATTTGCATCCAATAGGATTTATATCCTCTGGTGCATCCACCAAAGTTCATACTTTATTGGCGTGCATGGATTCTATTTTGGATTGCATGACAGCCAGCCATTTGTAAGAGTCTTTACTTTTGACTACTTTCGTATAGGTCAGAGGTTCGTCATTCTCAATGACTTGGGCTTCAATGTTCTCAATAATGAAACCATACCTCATAGGTGTATTTCATACTCTTTTAGACCTACGGATAGGAGTTATGTGTTCTGATTTTGTTATGTGATTATATGGTTGAGAAATTTCTATTTGTTTTTCTTGAACTTCACTAAGTTCAATATTTCTGCCACTGCCCTTTTCTAAGATAAATTTTTTTTTCATGAAAGTGGCATGTCTACTTGCAAATATCTTTTGTTCAGTAGGATGGTAGAATAAATATCCTATACTATTTCTAGGATATCCTATAAATAGACATTTGTCTGATTTAGCATCAAGTTTATGTCCAAAATTTTTTTTGACATAAGCTAGACAACCCCATATCTTAAGATACTTAAGATTAGGTTTCTTACTTCTCTATATGTCATATGGAGTATTAGATACAGATTTAGAAGGAACTCTATTTAAGATGTAAATTATAGTCTCCGGAGCATGACCCCAGAAGAAAAAAGATAATTCAGTGAAGCACATCATGGACCATACCATATCTAATAAGGTATGATTTTTTCTTTCGACTACACCATTTAATTGTAGTGTATAAGGAGGTATCCATTCAGAGAGAATCCCTTTAACTTTAAGATAGTCTAGAAATTCACAAGATAAGTATTCTCTTCTTCGATCAAATCGAAGAATTTTTATATATTGTCCAATTTATTTTTCGACCATACTTTGATACTCTTTAAATTTCAAAGGCTTCTGATTTGTGTTTCATAAGATATACATATCCAAACCTAGATAAATCATCGATGAATGTTATAAAATAAGAGTATCCTCCTCTGGCTTGAGTTGTCATAGGACCACATACATCCGTATGTACAAGTTCTAATAACTTATTTGTCCTTTTTCCATGTCCACTAAATGGAATCTTGGTCATTTTACCCATGAGGCATGATTCACAAGTTCCCAATGATTTATAATCAAAAGGATCAAAGAACTTTTCTTTGTATAACTTGTTAATCCTAGCCTCACTAATATGACCTAATCGATAATGCCAAAGTAAAGTATTATTTATGTCATCTTTCTTATGTTTTATATTTTCATTAATATGAAATATATTGTCATCCAAACATTGAGTCAACAAACCATTGCTAAATATGCCAAAATAAATATTTTCATTAAAATATTTGATCTAGCAACCTTCGCTCGTTACATTAAGACTATAACCTTGTTTTAATAACAAGGGTATAGATATAATATTTCTAATGATCTTAGGCATATAATAATAATTTGTAAGCTCTAAGATCTTCCCATAAGATAACTTGAATATATTTGTCCCTATAGCTTCTGCTTGAAAAGACTCTCCTCCAGCGCCATAGAGCTTGAAGTCATCTTTCTTCAAACTCTTAATTTTCTGCAGCTCCTATAAAGATTTATAGATATGAAAACCATAGCCGGTATCTAATACCCAAGAATTTGAAATAGAAAAATTTAATGATAATATAGTATGTATCTCATACATACCTTTTGGTGCATTATTTGCGCCAGACTTCATGGTTGTAAGGTAAGCCTTGCAATTTCTCTTCCAATGATCTATTTTGCTACAGTGAAAATAGGTCATCTGTTTGGAGACCTTCTTCTTCTTTTTTTTCTTATTTATACCACTTTTAGGATTCAACCTTTTCTTTGAACCCTTTTTGCCTGCCTTCTTCTTGGAGATCCCATCCACAAGAAGAAGAGGAGCCTTATCTTTCTTGATATGGCTTTTTACTATTTTGAGCATATTTAATGGCTCAGGCAAGAAAGAATTCAGTTTGTTCATGTGATAGTTCATGATAAATTGAGAAAATAATTTTGGGAGTGATTGTAGGATCAAATCCTGACTTAACTCTCTATCCGTAACAAAACCTAATTGACTCAATTGAGTGATTAGGTCAATTACCATCAAAACATGATTTTATATGGATGTTCCTTCTGTCATTCTTGTACGAAATAATTGCTTAGATATCTCATATCTAGCAGTCCTACTATGCTCTCCATAAAGCTCTTTTAGATTGAGCAATATGGATTGAGTGTCCATGCTATCATGCTGCCTCTGTAATTCATTATTCATAGAGGCAAGTATGATGCATTTGACAGTAAGAAAATCATTTTGCCACATCTTGTATGTAGACTTATCTTCATCTGTGGCATCATTTTCTAATGGCTTAGGATCATGGGCATCAAGAATATAGGAGAGTTTTTCTTGATTGAGTATTATTTTTAGGTTTCTCAATCAGTCAACATAATTTTGACTAGTCAATTTATTTGAATTCAAAATTGAACACAATGAAAGTGAAGAAGCCATTTAATCTACATAATAAAAAATAATATATAAGCAAACAACTCATGATGACAAACATAATTAAATTAGGACTTTAATTTAATTATATCTCCCACTATTTAATCAAAAAGTCATAACCCTCTTATTTTCTTAGTGAGAATAAGATCCTAATTCCTTATAAAAAGTCTTGTGGTTGCACAACAAACCTATTATAAGTTCAAAGGTAGGAAATTCTTTCCAATTGCATTTTATGCAACTCTCAAAAAACTTTTGCCTCTAAAATATTAATAGTCTTGTGTTAGCACAACAAACTTTAATATTTTAGTTTAAATAGAATCCTTCATTTCTATACAGTCAAAATAAAATATGACTATTTTTGTGGTTACACAATAAAGCAGTATATTCAAAATGCTGTAAACATCTCAATGCACTAGATTAATATTACATCATTCCCCATGATAGATCTCATGGTTACACAATAAAACTAATATGGTTCTAGACATAATAAGAATCTAGTATGAAGGAAGGCCTTAATGTAGTGAATATAATACTAAGCATTTCAATATAGAATTAAATTAATCGAATCGGCCAGGTAAGTGGGAGAGAAGTGGGAGTCCCTCTGTTACTTTTCTTAGACACCAATAAATTGGCCAGGTCAGACAATAGAACCAATTAAAAAATTATATTCTCTTTACCAATCATGAATCATTTATCCTAGACACCGATTGATCAATCAGACATTCCGACTGATACAGCTATAGATTAATTACACTATAACTTAATATAATTTTTAAAGAGAGATTTAAAAAGGTCTCGATGCACATTCTGATTTAAATCAAACTAAATGCCTAATAGCATCAATTATAATAAAATTTATATATAACTACTAATATGTATAATTATTCTAGGAGAACCATCATTATATAGTGAATACTTTCTACTATATCAGGACAACCTTTACAGAATAATATATACATCATAATCTCATTATGATAAATAAAAGAATATGATCTCATCATATAAATAACATGCAAATAAACACACAAAAAAAAATATCATACTTTTCTTTTATGCCATTATATTGTAAGCAAAGCATTATATGATTTAACCTAATAAGGCTTGCTCTGAGACCACTGATGGGATTGGTGTACAGGAGGAAGCAAGGATTTTGAAGCAAAAAATATGAAATCATATAAACCAAATCTGAACCCTAGGACCACCTCATTAGCAATTAAATCATATAACATACATTTATAATATAAAAGAAAGTATTAGAACATACCTCTTATTGCTAAACCCTAAATTGACCCTGATCGTCGGTAGCAATCCGTCAGGGTTTCCATCAGGTGCCCACGTGTTCACCCTCCAACGTTGATCTACACAGAAACTTGATCAAGATACTAGTACCTCTGATTTATATAATTAGAGTTCTAATAATAAGAACTTTAATTAAAAGGGCAAGACCTTCTTTAGCCTTTATGTCACCTTCCTTGCCTCTTCTTATCTATCTTTCCTTTTCTTTTATCTTCTTAATTTTCCTTCCTAATCTCTTAGTCTTAAGATGACTTCTTGTCCTTTTAAGGATAAGGTCTAGACAAGAGAAAGAAAGAAAGAAAATTAGATAAAAAGAAACTCTTGTAAGAAAGAAAGATAATTTTCACACCACTTCAGATTCTTGGTGCGCACCCCTATTTATAATGTACGCAGGGGTGCCAACTAAATTTCTCACATGCTTTCCTCATCAATATCTCATGCCCCATTATCATATCTCACATCCATCTAAAATTTGTGCCATTTAAAATTACATAGACTTAGTCCAAGAGGTGCCTTAAAACGAAAGGACTCTTCAGACTAATTCTACGTAGATTTTCTACGAAGAGTCGCGATGCAAAAATAAATGGCGCCATAAATTAAAGGGCTTGGATCAGATAAGATGGCCATCTAATGGCCCTTAAAGGGACACCCATTCAGCAAGAAGGCATGGAGATGAACTTTGAATAGTCAAAGTCTCAAGAGGCATCAAGGATGAGAGGGCGGCAAGGAGTCTTGGGCTGCAAGAATTCCTAGGTGACAAAGAGTCCCTTCTCAAAATAATAATGAAGTATTTCATCTACAGAAGGACTCTTCTGCACCCTATATCTGATGTCCATGCTAATATAAAAATTTATGTGGCATAACAAAATGGAAAAAGTCAAAGAAGGTAGGCGCCAACTAATTCCATGTGCCAAAAATTCTTTGCGCATGAAAAACTTTCATGCACAAGAGAGAGACTCTCTAGTGCATGAGATTTAGGTATGTGGCACCCCAACTGAAGCCCAATCAGTCTAGGTTAATCCAATTCAAGACCAAATCCTATTTGGCTCAAATCGGATCTAAATTTGCCCAAATTGGAAGCTGATTCGAATCCAATTCGAAACCAGGTGCTAGGATTTGCTATATGTGCTAGCATGTTCATCTTGCAAACATGGTCTAATCTAATTAGACCCTTAATCAACTCTCTTTGTGTGTGACCCATTGGGTTCCACATCTAACCAGCAGTGAGTTTGGGTGTGATTTTACCTAATCTGGTTAGAACTCAACCAAACCGATTTAGGTCAAAACTAGCCAACCCAATTTGACTTAATTTAGAGCACTTTCTAATTTAATGATCAAATTAAAATTTTAATTTGATCAAACTCATAAGACATGATTGACATCTAGCAATGTATCATGACTTTCCAGAAGATGTAAAATTTTGATGAAAATACCAAAAATATCCTTCAGTGAAAATTATCATGCAACTAGATCCTTCGATCTCCCTGCATCCTGAATATGACTCTAGGTATGAAAATATGTCAACCCCAATATCATATTCATTTCTCTTTCAATCTTATGATGATGATTCATTTAATAAAACATTAGAAACCATTTCTAATTTTTCATCATGTTTTGATCAAAGTCTTCTTGAATCATCATTTGTTTGAAGCAGGTAGGATGCTATTTTCCCTTACTAGAAGAGATCGATTCCATGTTAACCTACTCACAACCTTCATATATATAATCTACCATATCTAGATCATCCCATACATAACTGAGTCATGAATGAGTATGAACCAAAATATGGATTTATATATATAAGATTCTATGGTAGTTTCAGGTCAAAGGATTACATGCACAAATTCCACTATGAGAATCATCTATTGACATGTAGATAAGACTCCATTAGATATTCTTGATTTGGATCAATTCAGTGAACTCATTCTCTAATGAGCACCCACATTCTTATATTAGTGTCATACACAAGTTATTGTGAGATCAATCACCCTCTCAATCGAGCATACAAAGAATGTGCTAGTCTTACCAAAAAATATTGATCCCTAACTCAATGTCCCATCGACTAGGAATATTTAAATTAGGATTTTAAGATTTTAGATCTCACTGGTATAATCTCATCATAATCCTAAAACTATAGCCCTAATTTATAGAATTCATCATAATTTTAAATAAATAATAAGACACTGCATATGATGAAATAAATATCTTTATTTATTAAAAATATTATTACATGAGTTTGGAAGACAAAGAATAGCCCAAAAAATTAATTGACTTAAGGGCATATTCCTTTCAGTTTCTTCATTAATGGTCTCTATCAATTACATATTGATGTATCTATCTTTAATATCGAGCAAAATATGAATGCCATAAGATTAAAATGACCCAGGGATAGTCCAAATGATAGGTATCTATAGCACCTAAGGCTAGATCAAATAACAGAAGATAGGATTAAGAAATTGAAGAAAATCAGACTATTGAGTCTATTGACTTTTGAGTCATATCCAATTTATGAATCATGTCTTCATGGTAAAATGACTAAGCTCCCTTTTATGGTACATGGGGAAAGGGCCATAGATCTACTTGCCATAGTTCTTACCGATGTGTGTGGCCCATTTGATGTGTCGACTAGAGGTAATTTTGTCTACTTCATAATCTTTATCGATGATTTATCTCGATATGGATATGTGTATCTTATGAGACACAAGTCTAAAGCTTTTGAAAAGTTCAAAGAATTCAGATATGAAGTAGAAAAGCAAATTGGAAAACCTATTAAGATTCTTTGATCAGATCAAGGAGGTGAATATCTTAGTCAAAAATTTCTTGACTATCTCAAGCAAAATGGCATAATCTCTTAATGGACTCCACCTAGAATCCTCAACTCAACGGGATTTTAGAATGGAGGAACCGGATCCTATTAGATATGGTCCGATTCATGATGAGCTTCATAGATCTTCTAATTTCTTTTGGGATAGTCTGTTAACTGCTATATATTTACTAAATAGGATTTTCTCTAAAATCATTCCACCACATCGGATGAGATATGATATGGTAAGAAACCAAGTCTGAGTTATCTCAGAATTTGGGATTGTCCGGCTCATCTCAAAAGACAATAAGTAGATAAGTTAGATTAGGTCCTTTAGAGCTCGATTTATAGGATATCCTAAAGAGTCATTAGGATCTATTTCTACATTTTGGCAAGACTCACAATATGATTGTGATGGCATAGCCTTTCTTAAAAAAGTTTATTCAAGATACGAATTAGAAAGTAGATCAAGCTCAAGGAGAAAGTCTCACAAAAGCAACGAGCTAAGACCCTATGGAACAACTCAGGTTGAGCCAAAAACAATCACTACCTCCTCCACCTCGTAGATTGGAAAGGGCTTCCCATCCCTCCTGATAGGTACTTAAGTACTATCTTAGAGAAAGTAGAGAAAATATTCCTCATAGATAATGAGATTCATGGTGATGATTCCAAAATCTATGATGAGGTGATATTAGATATCGACTCCGAGAAATGGTTAGAGGCAATGAAGTCAAAAATTAACTCAATGTACTCAAGCCAAGTCTGGACCTTGGTAGATCCACCAAAAGGTATAGTACCTATTGGGTGTAAATGGATCTACAAGAAAAAGATTGATGTAGATGGAAATGTGGAGACATTCAAAGCTAGATTAGTGGCAAAAGGATATAGTCAGTGCGAAGGCATTGACTATCAGGATACCTTTTCGTCAGTAGCTACGCTAAAGTCCATCCTCATATTACTTACTGTTGTAGCCTATTTCGATTATAAAATATGATAAATGGATGTAAAATGTATTCTTAAATGGATACCTTAAGAAA